>JARQOD010004037.1:0-34988 GCA_033576555.1 Oophaga sylvatica | reverse complement strand
GTGCCCAGGCGGCAGTGGGCACAATAGAGGCAGCAGCCAGCTAAACAACTGTCAGTCACCTGCAAAGTCTAGGGCCAATGCTACTGAAATCCCCACCTTTATCCTAGGTAACAGCCAGTGGGGTTAAGTCCTGCACAGCATGTGAACCGTGCAGCAGCGCTACTCGTGAACCTACAGAAGGCATATAGGTACAGTTTCCAGGGCGCCCGCATCAGCCCTCACACACTAAGGTGACCCCCTCCTACGCCTCACACACTAAGGTCAGCCACGCCTCCGGCATCACACACTAAGGTCAGCCACGCCTCTGACCCCACACACTAAGGTCAGCCACGCCTCTGCCCACACACACTAAGGTCAGCCCGCCTCTGGCACACACACACTAAGGTCAGCCACGCCTCTGTACCACACACAAGGTCAGCCCCGCATCAGGCCCCACACACTAATGTCAACCCGCCTCTGGCCCCACACAACTAAGGTCAGCTCCGCCTCTGGCCCCAAACACTAAGGTCAGCTCTGCCTGGCCCACACACAAAGGTCGCCCGCATCAGGCCCACACACACTAAGGTCAGCCATGCCTCTGCCCCACACATAAGGTCAGCCCCACCTCCAACCCTCACACACTAAGGTCAGCCCCGCCACCAACCCTCACACACTAAAGTCTGCTCCGCCTCTAACCCTCCACACACTAAGGTCAGCCCCGCCTCTAACCCTTACACACTAAGGTCAGCCCCGCCCCTAACCCTCACACACTGAGGTCAGCCCCGCCTCTAACCCTCACACACTAAGGTCAGCCCCGCCTCTGGCCCTCACACACTAAGGTCAGCCCCGCTCTGGCCTCACACATAAAGTCAGCCCGCCTCTGGCCCTCACACACTAAGGGTCAGCCCCGCCTCTGGCCCTCACACACTAAGGTCAGCCCTGCCTCTGGCCCTCACACACTAAGGTCAGCACCGCCTCCGGCCCGCCCTCACACACTAAGGTCAGCCCCGCCTCTGGCCCTCACACACTAAGGTCAGCCCCCCTCGACCCTCACACACTAAGGTCAGCCCCACCTCTGGCCCTCACACACTAAGGTCAGCCCCGCCTCTGGCCCTCACACACTAAGGTCAGCCCCGCCTCTAACCTCACACCTAAGGTCACCCCCACCTCTAACCCTCACACACTAAGGTCAGCCCCGCCTCTAACCCCTGACACACTAAGACTAAGGTCAGCCCCGCCTCTGGCCCTCACACACTAAGATCAGCCCCGCCTCTAACCCTCACACACTAAGGTCAGCCCCGCCTCTAACCGTCACACACTAAGGTCAGCCCCGCCTCTAACCCTCACACACTAAGGTCAGCCGCGCCTCTAACCCTCACACACTAAGGTCAGCCCCGCCTCTAACCCTCACACACTAAGGTCAGCCCCCCTCTAACCCTCACACACTAAGGTCAGCCCTGCCTCCAACCTCACACTAAGGTCAGCCCCGCCTCTGACCCCTGACACACTAAGGTCAGCCCCGCCTCTGACCCCGACCACTAAGGTCAGCCCCGCCTCTAACCCTCACACACTAAGGTCAGCCCCGCCTCTGGCCCTCACACACTAAGGTCAGCCCCGCCTCTGGCCCTCACATACTAAGGTCAGCCCTCCTCTGGCCCTCACACACTAAGGTCAGCACCGCCTCCGGCCCGCCTCACACACTAAGGTCAGCCCCGCCTCCGACCCTCACACACTAAGGTCAGCCCCACCTCTGGCCCTCACACACTAGGTCAGCCCGCCTCTGGCCCTCACACACTAAGGTCAGCCCCGCCTCTAACCCTCACACACTAAGGTCAGCCCCGCCTCTAACCCTCACACACTAAGTCAACCCCGCCTCTAACCCTCACACACTAAGGTCAGCCCCGCCTCTAACCCTCACACACTAAGTCAGCCCCGCCTCTAACCCTCACACACTAAGGTCAGCCCCGCCTCTAACCCTCACACACTAAGGTCAGCCCCGCCTCTAACCCTCACACACTAAGGTCAGCCCCGCCTCTAACCCTCACACACTAAGGTCAGCCCCGCCTCTAACCCTCACACACTAAGGTCAGCCCCGCCTCTAACCCTCACACACTAAGGTCAGCCCGCCTCTAACCCTCACACACTAAGGTCAGCCCCGCCTCTAACCCTCACACACTAAGGTCAGCCCGCCTCTAACCCTCACCACTAAGGTCAGCCCCGCCTCTAACCCTCACACACTAAGGTCAGCCCCGCCTCTAACCCCACACACTAAGGTCAGCCCCGCCTCTAACCCTCACACACTAAGGTCAGCCCCGCCTCTAACCCTCACACACTAAGGTCAGCCCCGCCTCTAACCCTCACACACTAAGGTCAGCCCCCGCCTCCAACCCTCACACTAAGGTCAGCCCCGCCTCTAACCCCTGACACACAAGACTAAGGTCAGCCCCGCCTCTGGCCCTCCACACTAAGGTCAGCCCCGCCTCTGGCCCTCACACACTAAGTCAGCCCCCCTCTAACCCTCACACACTAAGGTCAGCCCCGCCTCTAACCTCACACACTAAGGTCAGCCCTGCCTCAACCTCACACTAAGTCAGCCCCGCCTCTGACCCTCACACTAACTAAGGTCAGCCCCGCCTCTAGACCCCTGACACACTAAGGTCAGCCCCACCTCTGGCCCTCACACACTAAGGTCAGCCCCGCCTCTGCCCTCACACACTTAAGGTCAGCCCCGCCTCTGACCCCTACACACTAAGGTCAGCCCCGCCTCTGCCCTCACATACTAAGGTCAGCCCTGCCTCTGGCCCTCACACACTAAGGTCAGCACCGCCTCCGGCCCGCCCTCACACACTAAGGTCAGCCCCGCCTCCGACCCTCACACACTAAGGTCAGCCCCACCTCTGGCCCTCACACACTAAGGTCAGCCCCGCCTCTGGCCCTCACACACTAAGGTCAGCCCCCCTCTAACCGTCACACACTAAGGTCAGCCCTGCCTCCAACCTCACACTAAGGTCAGCCCGCCTCTGACCCTGACACCAAGACTAAAGGTCAGCCCCGCCTCTGACCCCTGACACACTAAGACTAAGGTCAGCCCGCCTCTGGCCCTCACACACTAAGGTCAGCCCCGCCTCTGCCCTCACACATAAGGTCAGCCCCGCCTCTGGCCCTCACACACTAAGGTCAGCCCCGCCTCTGGCCCTCACATACTAAGGTCAGCCCTTCCTCTGGCCCTCACACACTAAGGTCAGCACCGCCTCCGGCCCGCCCTCACACACTAAGGTCAGCCCCGCCTCCGACCCTCACACACTAAGGTCAGCCCCACCTCTGGCCCTCACACACTAAGGTCAGCCCCGCCTCTGGCCCTCACACACTAAGGTCAGCCCCGCCTCTAACTCTCACACACTAAGATCAGCCCCGCCTCTAACCCTCACACACTAAGGTCAGCCCCGCCTCTAACCCTCACACACTAAGGTCAACCCCGCCTCTAACCCTCACACACTAAGGTCAGCCCCGCCTCTAACCCTCACACACTAAGGTCAGCCCCGCCTCTAACCCTCACACACTAAGGTCAGCCCCGCCTCTAACCCTCACACACTAAGGTCAGCCCCGCCTCTAACCCTCACACACTAAGGTCAGCCCCGCCTCTAACCCTCACACACTAAGGTCAGCCCCGCCTCTAACCCTCACACACTAAGGTCAGCCCCGCCTCTAACCCTCACACACTAAGGTCAGCCCCGCCTCTAACCCTCACACACTAAGGTCAGCCCCGCCTCTAACCCTCACACACTAAGGTCAGCCCCGCCTCCAACCTCACACTAAGGTCAGCCCCGCCTCTGACCCCTGACACACTAAGACTAAGGTCAGCCCCGCCTCTGACCCCTGACACACTAAGACTAAGGTCAGCCCCACCTCTGACCCCTGACACACTAAGACTAAGGTCAGCCCCGCCTCCGACCCCTGACATACCAAGACTAAGGTCAGCCCCGCCTCTGACCCCTGACATACCAAAATGTGAAGAGACAAATAGACCACAAAATTCAGAGCCCCAGAAATGTTCAAAAGTAAGAAAGTGCGAGGGCCGGGCAGGAGAAGCCGGATGAGCAGCGTATCCCCGGACTCTAGATGGTACAGAGGACGGCGGTCTACAGATTAACCCCTTGTATCCTGCACCCGGCGACAGCAGATGTCATTACATACAAGTCAAATCTGGACAGGACTCAATGTAGAGGATACGAGAGGACGAACCTCGCCCCGCCACACGAAGATGGGGGACACAGGCCACCCCATCCATGCATCCGACAGTACATCACCAGCATACGCAGGGTTAATGATAATGCAGCGCGCGCAGGGTTAATGATCATGCAGAGCGCGCAGGGTTAATGATCATGCGGAGCGCGCAGGGTTAATGATCATGCAGAGCACGCAGGGTTAATGATCATGCAGAGCACGCAGGGTTAATGATCATGCGAGCGTGCATGGGTTAATGGTCATGCGGAGTGCGCAGGGTTAATGGTCATGCGGAGCGCGCAGGGTTAATGACCATGCGGAGCACGCAGGGTTAATGATCATGCGGAGCACGCAGGGTTAATGATAATGCGGAGCGCGCAGGGTTAATGATCATGCGGAGCGCGCAGGGTTAATGATCATGCAGAGTGCGCAGGGTTAATGATCATGCAGAGTGCGCAGGGTTAATGATAATTAACATCACATACGGGGTCCGGGGGGCTCCGACCTGGCAGATGTGAGGACTCGCCGCTCCCTGCTCTCAGCATCCTACAGTACAGCGAGTGGCGTGTCTACGGAAACCACAGGTCATGTGACCACGGGGGCTCCATCAGGAGAGGAGAGAAAAACCGCATCACTGACAGGAGGAGCCGAGACCACCTGTATACAGAGAGCCGAGACCACCTGTATACAGAGAGCCGAGACCACCTGTATACAGAGAGCCGGAGACACACCTGTATACAGAGAGCCGAGACCACCTGTATACAGAGAGCCAGACCACCTGTATACAGAGAGCCGAGACCACCTGTGTACAGAGAGCCGAGACCACCTGTGTACAAGAGCCGAGACCACCTGTATACAGAGAGCCGAGACCACTGTGTACAGAGAGCCGAGACCACCTGTTACAGAGAGCCGAGACCACCTGTATACAGAGAGCCGAGACCACCTGTATACAGAGAGCCGAGACCACCTTGTACGCCAACACCGACGAGAGCCGAGACCACCTGTGTACACAGAGCCGAGACCACCTTGTATACAGAGAGCCGAGACCACCTGTTACAGAGAGCCGAGACCACCTGTTACAGAGAGCCGAGACCACCTGTATACAGAGAGCCGAGACCACCTGTGTACACAGAGCCGAGACCACCTGTATACAGAGAGCCGAGACCACCTGTATACAGAGAGCCGAGACCACCTGTGTACACAGAGCCGAGACCACCTGTTACAGAGAGCCGAGACCACCTGTATACAGAGAGCCGAGACCACCTGTGTACAGAGAGCCGAGACCACCTGTGTACAGAGAGCCAGACCACCTGTATACAGAGAGCCGAGACCACCGTATACAGAGAGCCGAGACCACCTGTAGTACAGAGAGCCGAGACCACCTGTATACAGAGAGCCGAGACCACCTATATACAGAGAGCCGAGACCACCTGTATACAGAGAGCCGAGACCACCTGTGTACAGAGAGCCGAGACCACCTGTATACAGAGAGCCGAGACCACCTGTATACAGAGAGCCGAGACCACCTGTGTACAGAGAGCCGAGACCACCTGTATACAGAGAGCCGAGACCACCTGTATACAGAGAGCCGAGACCACCTGTGTACAGAGAGCCGAGACCACCTGTATACAGAGAGCCGAGACCACCTGTGTACAGAGAGCCGAGACCACCTGTGTACAGAGAGCCGAGACCACCTGTATACAGAGAGCCGAGACCACCTGTATACAGAGAGCCGAGACCACCTGTATACAGAGAGCCGAGACCACCTGTGTACAGAGAGCCGAGACCACCTGTGTACAGAGAGCCGAGACCACCTGTATACAGAGAGCCGAGACCACCTGTATACAGAGAGCCAAGACCACCTGTATACAGAGAGCAGAGACCACCTGTATACAGAGAGCAAAGACCACCTGTATACAGAGAGCCGAGACCACCTGTGTACAGAGAGCCGAGACCACCTGTGTACAGAGAGCCGAGACCACCTGTATACAGAGAGCCGAGACCACCTGTATACAGAGAGCCAAGACCACCTGTATACAGAGAGCCAAGACCACCTGTATACAGAGAGCAAAGACCACCTGTATACAGAGAGCCGAGACCACCTGTATACAGAGAGCCGAGACCACCTGTATACAGGAGCCGAGACCACCTGTGTACAGAGAGCCAAGACCACCTGTATACAGAGAGCCGAGACCACCTGTATACAGAGAGCCGAGACCACCTGTATACAGAGAGCCGAGACCACCTGTGTACAGAGAGCCGAGACCACCTGTGTACAGAGAGCCGAGACCACCTGTGTACAGAGAGCAGAGACCACCTGTATACAGAGAGCCGAGACCACCTGTATACAGAGAGCCGAGACCACCTGTATACAGAGAGCCGAGACCACCTGTGTACAGAGAGCCGAGACCACCTGTGTTCAGAGAGCTGAGACCACCTCTATACAGAGAGCCGAGACCACCTGTATACAGAGACCCGAGACCACCTGTGTACAGAGAGCCGAGACCACCTGTATACAGGGAGCCGAGACCACCAGTATACAGAGAGCCGAGACCACCTGTATACAGAGCCGAGACCACCTGTGTACAGAGAGCTGAGACCACCTATATACAGACAACTGAGACCACCTGTATACAGAGAGCCGAGACCACCTATATACAGAGAGCCGAGACCACCTGTGTACAGAGAGCAGAGACCACCTGGATACAGACAGAGGCAAGACCACCTATATAGAGCTGAGACCACCTGTATACAGAGAGCCAAGACCACCTGTATACAGAGAGCCAAGACCACCTATATACATAGAGCCGAGACCACCTGTATACAGAGAGCAGACCACCAATATATAGTCAAGACCATCTATATACAGGAAGCCGAGACCACTTATATACAGAGCCGAGACCACCTATATACAGAGCCGAGACCACCTATATACAGAGAGCCGAGACCACCTGTATAAAGAGAGCCAAGACCACCTGCATACAGAGAGAAGAGACCACCTGTATAAAGAGAGCCAAGACCACCTATATAGAGAGCCAAGACCACCTGTATACAGAGAGCAGAGACCACCTGTATAAAGAGAGTCAAGACCACCTGTATACAGAGAGCCAAGACCACCTATATAGAGAGCCAAGACCACCTGTGTACAGAGAGCAGAGACCACCTTTCTACAGAGAGCAGAGACCACCTGTATACGGATAGCCGAGACCACCTGTATACAGAGAGCCGAGACCACCTGTATACAGAGAGCCGAGACCACCTGTGTACAGAGAGCAGAGACCACCTGTGTACAGAGAGCAGAGACCACCTGTATACAGAGAGCCGAGACCACCTGTGTACAGAGAGCCGAGACCACCTGTATACAGAGAGCCGAGACCACCTGTATACAGAGAGCCGAGACCACCTGTATACAGAGAGCCGAGACCACCTGTGTACAGAGAGCAGAGACCACCTGTGTACAGAGAGCAGAGACCACCTGTATACCGACAGTCAAGATCACAGAGCAGGGACCACATACAGTGGTCTGTAAAATTTGGGCATCCCTGGTCAAAATTACTGTTCATGTGAATTGTGAGCAGTTAAGCAAGATGAAGATGGAATGATCTCTAAGTGGTGTGAAGTTACAGATGACACATTTCCCGGGAATTCTAGGCAAAAAATATATATTTTCATCTCTTATATTTTAAAAATTACAAAAAGTTTACAAAAATTTTGCACTCTTGGAGATTTATGTGCTCAGATAACTTTGACCAAGGTTTCAGCCCTTCATTATCCTGTTAGGGTTATTGTTATGTTTCGGTAGCTGAGGAGTGCAGGCAAAAAAGGCAATACACCAGAGAGGTTGGAATCTATGGGATTGCAGTACCCTGACTAACCACCACAACTAAAGGCAGCCGTGGAGCGTTCCTACGTTGGTCCTAGACGCCTCGTCACAGCCTGAGAAGCTAACTACACCTAAAGACAGAAAGAGGAAAACTATCTGCCCCGGAGCAGATCCCCAAAGAACATAGAAAGCCCCCAAACATGTAAAGGCGGTTAGACAAGAAGAAATACAGACACAGACAGAAAATAGTATGAGCAAACGTTGGGGCCCAAACTATCTAAATAGAAAAGGATAGGAAGGGCACTTACTGCAATCCCAAAAAACCCTGAAAAGTACCAACACTACTAATTACAAAAACACCTGAGATCACACGACCTCTACCACCTAAATTAGTTCTCTGGTGTAACAAAACTAAACAGCAGCCACTGAAAAAACTGGAAAAGGCAAATGAACAAACAACAGTGGCTGAACTAAACTGAGAGGAGCACAAGCCCCGGAGGGGACCCGGCAGACCCCCACAGAAGTGCAGGACAAAATGCAAAAAGCAAGCACAAAAAACTAAAAGAAGAAAATGTCTTATCTGTTAGCAGAAGATGCAGGCACGAAACAGCAGGCTAAAAATGAACAGGAATCAAAGATGAGACCTCCCTATATATAAGACCAGTCAGTAACACCTGATCGTCAATCTTCACAATCTTCATTGGATAGTTCAGTACTGTTTGTAACCACCAGAGGGAGCTTCTGCTCAGAATTCATTTCTAGCACATTCACAACAGTACCCCCCCTGAGCAACCAGGTCGGTCAGGATGAGCTCTGTGATACGCACGGATGAGTCTCCTAGCATGGATGTCCGAAGCAAACACCCAAGAATTGTCCTCCTGACCATAACCTCTCCACTTAACCAAATACTGGAGTTTCCATCTAGAAAAACGAGAATTCAATATTTTCTCCAACCACATACTCCAGATTGCCCTCAACCAAAACAGGGTCAGGAGGCACAGCCATAGGAACCACTGGCTCGACAAACCTCTTTAATAAGGACTTGTGGAACACGTTATGGATCTTAAATGTCCCTGGAAGAAGTAAACGAAAGGAAACAGGATTAAGAATCTCCATGATCTTATAAGGTCCAATGAACCTAGGCTTAAACTTAGGAGATGCAACTCTCATAGGGATATTTCTCGAGGACAACCAGACCAAGTCCCCCACTTCAAACCGAGGACCATCAGTCCTATGCCGGTTGGCAAACCGCTGGGCCCTCTCCTGAGAGAGGGACAACCTCTCCACTACCTGGTCCCAAATCTGCTGCATACGCTCCACAACAGAGTCAACACCTGGACAGACAGAAGCCTCCGTCTGTCCTGAAGAAAATCGAGGGTGAAACCCAAAATTGCAGAAAAATGGAGACATCAAAGTGGCAGAGCTAGCCCTATTAAGAGCAAACTCAGCCAAAGGCAAAAAAGAGACCCAGTCATCCTGATCAGCAGACACAAAGCATCTCAGATAAGTCTCCAATGTCTGGTTTGTTCTCTAAGTTTGTCCATTGGTCTGAGGATGAAAAGCCGAGGAGAAAGACAATTGAACACCAAGTTTAGAACAAAAAGTCCTCCAAAATCTGGAAACAAACTGGACTCCTCTGTCAGACACAATGTTCTCAGGAATGCCGTGTAACCGAACCACGTGCTGAAGGAACAAAGGCACCAATTCAGAGGAGGAAGGCAACTTAGGTAATGGCACAAGATGTATCATTTTTGAAAACCTATCACAAATCACCCAGATAACGGTCATTCTCTGAGAAACAAGGAGGTCGGAAATGAAATCCATAGAGATATGGGTCCATGGTCTCTTGGGCACCGGCAATGGCATCAACAAACCACTAGAGCAAGAGCAAGGCTTGGAGCGAGAGCAAGTCCCGCAGGACTGCACAAATTCCCTGACGTTACGAGACAAAGTAGGCCACCAAAAGGACCGACTAACCAAGTCTCTGGTACCAAAAATTCCGGGATGACCGGCCAATGCGGAACAATGAATCGCAGACATCACACTCTTTTTCCACCGGTCTGGGACAAACAATTTCCCAATAGGGCAGCGCTCGGGTTTATCCTCCTGACACCCTTCCAGAGACCAGTCTCAAATTGGGCGAGATGGCGGAAAGAACTACACCCACTTTCAAAATAACAGCAGGATCAGATAACTCAGGAGAGTCCGCAAGGAAACTCCTCGAGAGGGCATCCGCCTTAACATTCTTAGTGCCAGGAAGAAAGGAAACCACAAAATTAAAACGTGTGAAAAACAAGGCCCACCTGGCCTGTCTAGGATTAAGTCGCTTGGCTGATTCCAGATAAACCAGATTCTTATGGTCCGTGAGGACCACCACCTGATGTTTGGCTCCCTCCAGCCAATGTCTCCACTCTTCAAAAGCCCACTTCATGGCCAATAACTCCCGATTACCCACGTCATAATTACGTTCAGTTGGAGAAAATTTTCGAGAGAAAAAGGCACAAGGGTTACTTTTAGAGGTCTCTGGATCTCTTTGGGACAAAACGGCACCTGCCCCAATTTCAGAGGCATCAACCTCCAACTGAAATGGCAGAGAAACATCAGGCTGCCGTAGAACAGGAGCAGAAGTGAATCTCTGCTTAAGTTCCTGAAACGCAGAGACTGCCTCAGGAGGCCAATTCACCACATCAGAACCCTTTTTGGTCAAATCAGTCAATGGTTTAACAATAACAGAGAAATTACCAATAAATTTACGATAAAAACTGGCAAAACCCAAGAATCTTTGAAGAGCCTTTAATGAAGTAGGTTGGACCCAATCACAGATGGCCTGAACCTTGACCGGGTCCATTTCAATAACAGATGGGGACAAAATGAATCCCAGAAATGAGATCCTCTGTACGCCAAAAGGACACTTTGATCCCTTCACATACAGAGCATTCTCTCTCAAAATCTGGAACACAGTCCGAACATGTTTCACATGAGAGTCCCAGTCATTGGAAAAAATCAAGATATCATCCAAATAAACAATTAGAAATTTATCCACAAAATCCCTGAAAATGTCATTCATGAAGGACTGGAAGACAGACGCAGCATTAGTGAGCCCAAAGGGCATCACTAGGTACTCAAAATGCCCCTCTGGGGTATTAAATGCCGTCTTCCATTCATCCCCGTGCTTAATGCGAATAAGGTTATATGCCCCCCTGAGGTCAAGCTTGGTAAACGAAGTAGCACTTTTCACCCTGGAAAACAGGTCAGAAATCAAGGGTAACGGATATTGATATTTCACAGTGATATTGTTCAAGAGACGATAATCAATACACGGCCTTAATGAACCATCCTTTTTGGCCACAAAGAAAAAACCGGCACCCAAGGGTGAAGAGGATGGTCTGATATGACCCTTCTCCAATGACTCCTTGATATAAGACCGCATAGCGTCATGTTCAGGTACAGACAAGTTAAAAAGGCGACCTTTAGGGAATTTACTACCAGGCACTAATTCAATAGCGCAGTCATAGCTCCTATGGGGGGGCAAGAATGCAGATTTACTTTCGCTAAACACATCAGAAAAATTAGTCAAAAAGTTAGGAACATCCTGAGCCTGGGGGGAGGCAGAAAAAACAGGAGTGTTCTTATTAACACATTGGCAGCCCCAACTGGTTACAGACACAGATTTCCAATCCAAAACAGGATTATGAGACTGTAACCAAGGGAAACCCAGTACGATAATGTCATGCAGATTATACAGCACCAAAAATTTGCAACTCTCCTGATGATCAGGTTCAACCCTCATTATCACCTGAGTAGAGAACTGAGGTTTATTCTCAGCCAAAGGGGTAGAATCGATCCCCAGTAGGGGAATAGACTTCCGTAGGGGTATCAAGGGAAACCCACAACGTTTAGCAAAATCAAAATCCATCAGGTTAATAGCTGCTCCCGAATCAACGAAAGCCTAAGCAGAAAATGTGGACAGGGAGCAAATCAGGGTAACAGTCAACAAAAATTTAGTCTGAACACTATCCAAGACAACTGAGCATGCAAAACGTCTTCCCCGCTTAGGGCAGACTGAAATAGCATGAGAGGCATCACCACAGTAGAAACATAACCCATTGCGTTTTCGAAACTCATGACACTGTGCCCCAGAAGCCACTCTATCACTGCATGGGTTCAGAAGCTGGTTCACAAGGCAACACTATTCCACGCATACCTCTACGCTCACGCAAACGTCTGTCAATTTGAATCGCTAATGACATAGAATCATTGAGACCAGAGGGGACAGGGAATCCCACCATAACATCCTTTACATTCTCTGACAGACCCTTCCGAAAAAGGGCTGCCAAAGCATCGTCATTCCATTTGGTCAGGACTGCCCACCTTCGGAATCTCTGACAGTATAACTCAGCATCCTCAAGCCCCTGATTTAATGCCAACAAGGCTTTTTCAGCTTGATCAGTGACATTAGGCTCATCGTACAATAACCCCAGAGCCTGAAAAAATGCATCAACATTACTCAAAACAGGATCCCCAGGTGTCAGGGAAAAAGCCCAATGCTGAGGATCGCCGCGCAGGAGAGAGATGACAATTTGAACCTGCTGTGCTGCATTCCCTGAGGACTTAGTTATTTTTGAAATTCAGAAATTTAGCTCGATCCCCTAAAAACAAATCTGGCATGGGAATCCTAGGTTCCACAACAGGCAACCCTGCAAGATAGGTAGCAATACTCCGAACTTCAGTGGCAAGCTGATCCACACGGCCAGACAACTGTGCAAACTCCATTGAGAGAAAAAAAAATCCTCCTCAGCACCCAGAGATACAGAGGGAAAAAAAAAAAAAATTCTCTAACAACTCTGACAATCTTCTTTCTTTAACACTATTTCTCCCTTCTGTGAGTACCATACAAATATCAGTTTTTGGGCCGGTGATACTGTTATGATTTGGTAGCTGAGGAGAGCAGGCAAAAAAGGAAATACACCAGAGAGGTTGGAATCTATGGGATTGCAGTACCCTGACTAACCACCACAACTGAAGGCAGCCGTGGAGCGTACCTACGTTGGTCCTAGACGCCTCGTCACAGCCTGAGAAGCTAACTACACCTAAAGACAGAAAGAGGAAAACTATCTGCCCCGGAGCAGATCCCCAAAGAACATAGAAAGCCCCCAAACATGTAATGGTGGTTAGACAAGAAGAAACACAGACACAGACAGAAAATAGTATGAGCAAACGTTGGGGCCCAAACTTCCTAAATAGAAAAGGATAGGAAGGGCACTTACTGCAATCCCAAAAAACCCTGAAAAGTACCAACACTACTAATTACAAAAACACCTGAGATCACACGACCTCTACCACCTAAATTAGTTCTCTGGTGTAACAAAACTAAACAGCAGCCACTGAAAAAACTGGAAAAGGCAAATGAACAAACAACAGTGGCTGAACTAAACTGAGAGGAGCACAAGCCCCCGGAGGGGACCCGGCAGACCCCCACAGAAGTGCAGGACAAAATGCAAAAAGCAAGCACAAAAAACTAAAGAAGAAAATGTCTTATCTGTTAGCAGAAGATGCAGGCACGAAACAGCAGGCTAAAAGTGAACAGGAATCAAAGATGAGACCAGAACAATTGATCACCGGAACCCTGATGGGAGGGAACCTCCCTTATATAAGACCAGTCAGTAACACCTGATCGGCAATCTTCACAATCTTCATTGGATAGTTCAGTACTGTTTGTAACCACCAGAGGGAGCTTCTGCTCAGAATTCATTTCTAGCACATTCACAACAGGTTATGGATTGTTCACCGTCATCGTTAGGAAAGGCCGGGTGATGCAAATATCCAGCTTTATAAAAACCCAGCCTCTTCTAACCTTGTGCCAAAAAACAGCAGCCATAGGTTCTTCTCAGCAGCTGCCGAGCACTCTGAAAATGAAAATGGTGGAGACCCACAAAGCAGAAGAGTATAAGAAGATAAGAAAGCGTTTTCAAGTTGCCCTTTGTAATTATGAAATGCAGTTAACTGAGGGCTGCTGGTAGGATTGCTAGAGAGGCAAATCAGAATCCATGCTTGACTGCAAAAGACCTTCAGAAAGATTTAGCAGACTCTGAAGTTGTGGTACAATGTTCTCCTGTTCAGAGACACCTGCACAAATATGGCCTTCATGGAAGTCATCAGAAGAAAACCTCTCCTGCATCTTCACCATAAAATTCAGCATTAGCAGTATGCAAAAGACCATCTAAACAAGATGATGCATTTTGGAAACAAGTCCTGTGGACAGATGAGGTTAAAATACAACTCTTTGGCCACAATGATCAAAGATATGTGTGGAGAAAAAAGGGCACAGATTTTAGGAAAAGAACATCTAGCCAATCATTAACAGTGTTGTCCACTACTTGGGCAGCCCCTTCTTGATCAAAATGTTTGGCATCCATATAATAATTAAGCTTATTCTCACCTCCGGTGTCGACACTAGCGGTCCCGGGGCTCACGTGCGGTTGTTGTGACGTTGGCGCCCAATCGTCCTCACCTTGAGACAAATGGAACATGAGGGCTGTAGCTGATCTTGGACTTCCTGTTTCTGCTCAATTCGACAGGAGGCGGGAACAGTGATGCCAGGCTGATTAGGCACCGGCGTCACGTGTCACAACATCATGGGAGCCCAAGACATAGAGTGCCAACACTGCGGGAACAGCACCGGAATGTCAGGCGAGTATAAGCTTTATTATATTATGGGGCAAGCGAGGGGTATTAGAAGAAGTTGTCCAAGTAGTGGACAACTTCTTTAATCATGGGGGTGGATCAATCATGCTTTAGGGTTGTGTTGCAGCCAATGGCATGGGGAACATTTCACAGGTAGAGGAAACAATGGATTCATTGAAAATCCAAAGCTGAAAAAATGCTGAAGGTGAAAAGAGGAAAAGGATGGTCTTCAAAATGGATAATGGTCCTAAACACACATCACAATCCACAATAGACAACCTCAAAAGGCGCACGCTGAAGGTTTTACAATGGCCCTCACAGTCCCATGATCTGAACATTATTGAAAATCTGTGGCTACACCTCAAAATAGCAGAGGATGGAAGATTACACAGGAATCTCACAGAACTGGGGGAATTCTCCAAGGAACAATGGAGGAAAATCCCTCAAACAGGAACTGAAAGACTCTTGTCTGGCTACAAAAAGTGTTTACAAGCTGTGATATTTTCAAAAGCGGGTGCTACTAGATGCTACCTGTGGAGACACATCAGTGGGTGCTCTCGTCTGCTGGCCCTGGCGTCTTTAAAAAGACCGCATGGACCAGGGCTCATACCCCCGGACGCCCGCTCTCTCTCCACGTGGACAGAACACTACTCAGACAACACAGGGTGAGGGTAATACAGTGTGGCAATAATTTACTGAACCACCAACAGACAATAACACATAGGACAGTCCCAGCAAAATACCCAAGATGGTGAAAATTACAGAGTCTCACCCTTCAGCTTAATTGCCGGGATCAGAGTGGCTTCCAGGGCTGGCTAGTGCTACCAGTGGCACCCCGCTTTTGGCGGGCCCCCACAGACAGGAGGCAATGACAAGCTTAGGAAGCTAAGCGAAAGCAGTGAGGTATGTGGCTAGGTGACCCGATTGTCCCAACGTGGATTCTTCAAGACGTGTCTGAGGGTTCAGTGATGATCAATGGAGCAGATCTATATTCTTCCAGCTGGGGCCGAGGTCCCCTAAGCTGGTATCCTGTAGTCTCACTTGGAACACAGGCAAAGTCTCCTTATATAGTTCACACTTGTCCTTCAAGCCATCATTCACAGGTTAAGGGGCTGGCGTGATGAGGTTAACTCGTATTGTTTGATCATTTATAGTTTATCCTTCAATGTTTGCAAATCAACAACTGCACGGCCTGGTACAATGTGTAATCAACATATTAGCACACTTCAGTGACCCTGCATCTCTGTTTTGCAAAGATAACAGTACAATAAACTGTAGGAGCTGATATCAGGGGTAAATAACAACCATTCATCAATTTACAAATATCAATTCAACCTACAAGAAGAGTCAGTGCTTCAGACAACAGTCTATGATTGCGGGCCTATGTAATTGATGTCTGGCATAATTAAGAAGAAAAGCTGTGTCGTCACATTAACCATGCAGGGCGCTCAAACTTTTGCATGGGCCTGTAATATATATATTTTTTTTTTCCTAAAATACAAAGGCACTGTGTCACTTTTAACTTTAGGCCTTTTAGAAATAATTTCATCTTCAACTTGCTTAACTGTTCACAAGAACAGTAATTTTGTCCAGGGGTGTCCAAACTTTTACATGCCACTGTAAATACAGAGCACCGAGACCACCTAGTTACACAGAAAGTCGAGACTACATATATACACAGAGCAGAGACCACCTATATATAGATAGCTAATACTACCTATGCATAGAGCTGAGACCACCTGTACACAGACAGCCGAGATCATCTGTATACAGAGCCGAGACCACCAACAGAGAGCAGAGACCCCTATATACAGAAATCCGAGACCACCCTATAGAGTGAGCTGAGACCACCTATACACAGAGAGTCGAGATCATCTGTATACAGAGAGCCGAGACCTATATACAGAAATCCGAGACCACCTATACACAGAGAGTCGAGATCATCTGTATACAGAGAGCCGAGACCACCAACAGCGAGCAGAGACCCCTATATACAGAAATCCGAGACCACCTATACAGTGAGCCGAGACCACCTACACACGGAGTCGAGATCATCTGTATACAGAGAGCCGAGACCACCTATATACAGAAATCCGAAACCACCTATACAGTGAGCCGATGACCCCCTACACACACCAGGGCAGAGACCACCTATAGTGCCATGAAAAAGTCTTCATACCCAGTGATCTTTCCCACATTTTACACGTTACAGACACAAACTTTCAAGTATTTTATTAGGATTTTCTGTCCTCGGTCTTTTGGGGTCTGTCTCTCCACTAAGCTCTGCAGTCTTTGGGGGTCTGTCTATCCCAGATTTCTCTGCAGTTTTTTGGGGTCTGTCTCTCCCAGCTTTCTCTGCAGTCTTCGGGGGTCTGTCTCTCCAGCTTTGCACATCTAGAGGTGACATTTTGCCCCTTTTTCTTTGCACACTCGCTCAGAGACACTGGATGGAGACTAGAAATGGGCGGACACCTGGATGTTCAGGTTCGGCGGATTCGCAGTCACAAAAAGTTCGGGTACCAGAACAGTAGCTGGACCCGTACCCCATTCACTTGAATGGGGGGCCCGACCATAAAGTGTTTGCCACGCTGTAATGTGCACGATAGTGCTGCAAATATCGCTTCTGATCGGTGGTGAAATCATCACCGTCGGTCAGAGAGCCGCAGTTCCCACGTGTGTTCTAGAACCCTCTTGTTAGGTTTTGTTTCAGTTTGCTGGTCACATGACCTTTTTTCCCTATTTAGTCTGGCTCCGCCCTTCTGGCTTTGCTGGACTTCATTGTATTATCTACTCTTAAGCTAGCCGGTGCTTAGGTGCCTTACTCTGTCAGTTTTGCTTGATCTTAGGATCTCTTAGTATTTGTTTTCTGTTTTATTTTTCCCTGCTACACTTTCTGTTAGGAGGTGTCCACCTTTTCTCCCAGTCCCTAGATCTTGTAGGGATTCCTCCCTCGCAACTATAGGTCTTCGTTCAGACTAGCTGAGGACTTTAGCGGGTCTGGTCGCAGGATCAGGTTCCCCGTTACATCGTAGGGATCCAGCTCAGTCCTATTGTAGGGACAGAATTCCCACCTTTCCTTAGTGCTTGTAGCAGATCATAACAGTAAGTCCAGCCAAGAAAAAAAAAAAAAAAAAAATCTGTAAGGAAAGATTTTCTTTTTCTATCATGGTGTCGATTCAGGATTTAGTTCAACGCCTGCAGGGTCTCTCTCTGGAGGTGGCTGAGATAAAGCAACACGTGAGTAGTTGTTCTGGAGCACATTTCGTGGAGCCAAAGGTACGTTTGCCTGATTTATTTTTTGGTGAACAACAAGATTTTTTTTCTTTTAAAAATGCTTGCTTGTTGTATTTCCGTTTGAGACCCAGATCCTCTGGTGATGAATCACAGCGCATAGGGTTCATAATGTCACTTTTGCGCAAAGAACCTCAGGACTGGGCCTTTTCTCTGCAGCCTAGTGATCCATGCTTTAGATCAGTGGATAGTTTTTTTTCTGCTTTGGGGTTATTGTATGACGATCCGGATCGTGTTTCATCAGCTGAGACAGAATTGAGACGTTTGAGACAGGGATCAGGTAATGTGGAAAGTATTGTACTCACTTCAGAAGGTGGTCCACTCAGGTGGGGTGGAACGATTCAGCTTTGAAAAGTTTATTTCTTGCAGGGTTAAGTGAAAGGGTTAAAGATTTGCTGATTGCTTATCCCATACCTGGTAACTTGCAAGAGGCTATGCAATTAGCCATACGGTGGATAGGAGACTGCGTGCAAGGGTTAATGAGAGTAAATCTGCCTTGTCAGCTCCAGGTTTGGAGAAGGAATGTACTAACATTGCAGAGCCAATGGAAATTGGAGCAATGACACCTCACTCTCGGGAAAAAGAACGCAGATTTGCTCAAGGTTTGTGTTTCTACTGTGGTAAATCTGAGCATTTCATTAAGAACTGTGCGCTTCAAATGAATAAAGAGAGAAAAAAAAAATGAGGTCAGTGTCGCCCGCATAGCTTGTTTAAACAATAAAGGTGTCTTTCTTTCTGCTACCACTGCTGTTGAGGAGGAATTAATGGAGTTTCGGGTATTTGTGGATTGTGGTTCAACTCTCAATGTGATTGATGGGAAATTTTTGTAAAAACTAAAATTAGAACCCAAACTTCTGTCTTCCCCTATTAATGTGGTGTCTGTGGATGGTTCTCACTTGAAAAATGTTACTCACCATATCTGTGAATTTCCTCTTACTATTAATGGTGTTCATCAAGAGAATTTGGATTTGGTAGTTTTGAATAATTTGCCCTCACCGGTGATTTTGGGGTTACCCTGGTTAAAATTGCACAATCCGGTACTGGATTGGTCTACCAATGAAATTAAGTCCTGGAGTCCTAAGTGTTATGACAAGTGTTGTAACGGGCGTATTGCTGCTGTAGTTAAGGGGGAATTACCTGTACCTATTCAGGATTTTTGGAAAGTTTTTTTCTGATAAGGAATCACAGGTATTGCCTCCTCATAGAGATTATGATTGTGCTATTGAATTTGTCCCTGGAGCGACTCTTCCTAAAAGTCGTTTATTTAATTTGACTATTCCTGAGAGAAAGGCTTTGGAGGAATACATACAGACAAGCTTGGCCGCCGGTCACATTAGGCCTTCCAAATCTCCTGTGGCGGTTGGATTTTTTTTTGTTAAAAAAAAGGACGGCGGTTTACGGCCTTGTCTAGACTTTCGTGAGATTAATAAGATTACTGTACGCAATCCTTACCCACTGCCATTGATTCCTGATTTGTTTAACCAGTTAGTGGGGGCCAAGTGGTTCTCGAAAATTGATCTTCGAGGGGCATACAATTTGTTGCGCATGAAGGAGGGGGATGAATGGAAGACTGCGTTTAACACTCCACTGGGTCATTTTGAGAATCTGGTCATGCCCTTTGGACTTTCCAGTGCTCCGGCATTTTTTCAGAATCTTATTAATGACATCCTTAGACCTTTGATCGGCAGAAGTGTGGTTGTGTATTTGGATGACATTTTGATTTATTCATCGATTTGGAGTCTCATTGGAGGAGTGTGCGTGAAGTATTACAGTTACTGAGTGATAATTCACTTTTTGCCAAACTAGAAAAATGTGAGTTCGCTGTACAGAGACTTAGTTTTTTGGGCTACATTGTCTCCAGTGAAGGTTTTGAGATGGACCCGGTGAAAGTGCAAGCTGTGCAGGATTGGCCTAGACCTATTGGTGTGAAATCAATACAGAGGTTTTTGGGGTTCGCCAATTATTATAGAAGATTCATAAAAGATTTTTCTGTGATTGCCAAACCTCTGACCGATCTCACCAGGAAAGGTGCTGATGCGGTTCAGTGGACTACTGAGGCCATTGAGGCTTTTGTGTTGCTAAAGGAGAGGTTCAGCTCTGCTCCCATCCTTACGCAGCCTGATGTGACTAAACCATTTTTGGTTGAGGTTGATGCTTCTTCTGTGGGGGTCGGCGCGGTGTTGTCTCAGGAAAAGACGGATGGAGTACATCCCTGTGGTTTTTTTTCAAAGAAATTTTCTGAG
The DNA here is from genome assembly GCA_033576555.1 of Oophaga sylvatica. Lineage (NCBI taxonomy): Eukaryota > Metazoa > Chordata > Amphibia > Anura > Dendrobatidae > Oophaga > Oophaga sylvatica. The sequence goes on along the minus strand of JARQOD010004037.1, from coordinate 14,744 downwards.
TCTGAACTAAATTATGATATCGGTAATCGGGAATTGTTGGCAATTAAACTCGCATTTGAACACTGGCGTCATTTTTTGGAAGGTGCTGAATTTCCCGTTCAAGTCTTCACCGATCATAAAAATCTGATCTACCTTGATGCTGCCAAACGCTTGAATGCCCGTCAGGCTAGGTGGGCACTGTTTTTCTCACGCTTTAATTTTACTGTTACTTACATCCCAGGTACTAAAAATGTTAAAGCGATGCTTTGTCTCGCAGCTTTTCTCCTATGGTGGGTACTGAGGAGGAGGAGGAAAACATCTTGCAAGAGGGGGTTGTTATTGCTGTTTTGGACTCCGTGCTGGAAGATGAGATTCTTAAAGCACAGGAGAATGCCCCATCTAACACGCCGCATGAGAGGTTGTTTGTGCCTGGTACCCTGAGGAGAGATTTGTTTGTTGAATGTCATGACTCTCGGTTGGCAGGTCATCCTGGAATCTCTGAGACCAAGAGACTTGTGGGTCGCAGTTTTTGGTGGCCAGGATGGCAGAAGGAAGTCATTAAGTGGGTGCGTCAATGCACTGTGTGTGCTAGATCTAAGTCTTCTCATTCTCCTGCTGCGGGGTTGCTTTGCCCTTTGGAGGTCCCTAGTGCACCTTGGACACATTTGGCTATGGACTTTATTACTGACCTTCCCCCTCTGAGGGTTTCACTGTCATCTGGGTGGTCGTGGACCGTTTTAGCAAGATGTGTCACTTGGTTCCTTTCATCAAACTGCCCTGCGCTAAGACTCTCGCTAGGGCCTTTGTTAAGGAAATAGTCAGACTACATGGTGTTCCTACTGACATTGTTTCGGATAGGGGACCTCAGTTTGTGGCTCGTTTTTGGCGCGCCTTTTGTGACAGGTTGGGAGTTCATTTGTCGTTTTCATCCGGATATCATCCTGAGTCTAATGGCCAGACAGAAAGGAAAAACCAGGATGTTGAGCAGTTCTTGCGTTGTTTTGTGACTGATAATCAAGAGGGGTGGTCGAGTTTCTGCCACTTGCTGAGTTTGCTCTTAACAACATACATCTGCTTCTGCTGGTTGTTCGCCTTTTTTTTGTTGTACTGGGAGACATCCGTCTTTTGGGTCATTTTCCAAGTTGGGATCGGCTGTACCTGAAGAGGAGAATTTTTCTGGTGTTTTGGAGAGAGTTTGGACTGATGTGCGTGGTAATCTTCAGGAGGCTAACAAAAGATCCAAAGTGTATTTTGATAGAAAACGACAAGAGGTTTTGTTTGCTATTGGTGACATGGTTTGGTTGTCCTCTAAGAATCTGTGCTTGAGGATTCCGTCTAAGAAATTGGGTCCCAAGTTTGTAGGGCCCTTTAAGGTGCTTCAGGTTATTAACCAATCTGCTGTTAAGTTGGAGCTTCCCACCTCCTGGAAGATCAATCCGGTGTTTCATGTTTCTCTCTTGAAAAAAGCTGAGGCCTCAGATGGAGACGTCTCGGCCACTGTTCCCCTGGTGGTGGAGGACGGGCAATATGGGATTTCCCGCATCCTAAATTCTAGACGGTATAGAGGGAGTTTACAGTACCTCATCGCTTGGAAGGGTTATGGACCCGAGGATAACTCATGGGTGAGGGCGGATGATGTTTCTGCGTCTAGACTTGTCAGAGCGTTTCACAAGAGATTTCCGGATAAGCCTAAGTCATAGGGGATCCGGAGGATCCTCTTAGAAGGGAGGGTACTGTTAGAACCCTCTTGTTAGCTTTTGTTTCAGTTTGCTGGTCACATGACCTTTTTACCCTATTTAGTCTGGCTCCGCCCTTCTGGCTTTGCTGGACTTCATTGTATTATCTACTCTTAAGCTAGCCGGGTGCTTAGGTGCCTTACTCTGTCAGTTTTGCTTGATCTTAGGATCTCTTAGTAATTTGTTTTCTGTTTTATTTTTCTCTGCTACAATTTCTGTTAGGAGGTGTCCACCTTTTCACCCAGTCCCTAGATCTTGTAGGGATTCCTCCCTCGCAACTATAGGTCTTCATTCAGACTAGCTGAGGACTTTAGCGGGTCTGGTCGCAGGATCAGGTTCCCCATTACATCGTAGGGATCCAGCTTAGTTCTATTGTAGGGACAGAATTCCCATCTTTCCTTAGTGTTGTAGCAGATCATAACACCACGCTGTCAAAAGACGGCATGAGCCAGCAGCTGTGATCGGAGGTATAAAGTTCATCTCTGATGTCAGCTTATAGGACTATCGTTCCCATCTGCGACACCTGCTACCGCTAATAAGTCAGAGCATGAGCGGCGGATGGGAGTATTTATCAGCCGGCGCCTGCGCTGTAAACGAATAATTTAAAAAAAAACGACGTACCCTTGTATTTCTGGTAACCAGCCAGGCAAAACTCACAGATCTAACCCCTCCATTGTAGCTCTGGCAGGATGTTGAGGGTCGTTGTTCTGCTGGAAGGTGAACCGAAGCCTCAGTCTCAGGTCTCCTGCAGCCTCTAACAGGTTTTCCTCCAGTATTGCCCTGCATTTACCTCCATCCATCTTCCCATCACCTCTGTCCAGCTTCCCTGCCCCTGCTGAAGAAAAGCCTCCCCAGAGCAAGATGCTGCCACCACCATGTGTGACGGTGGGGATGGTGTTTTCAGGATGATGTGCAGTGAAAGTTTTCTACCACACATAGCGATTTGCATTTAGCCTAAAAAAGTTCTAGTTTCATCTCATCTGAACAGGGCCCCTTCCTCCACATGCTCCTGTGTCCCCTTTATGGCTTTTTACAAACTGCAAACGGGACTTCTTAAGACTTTCAAAAAAGGCTTTCTTCTTCTTGCGACTCTTCCATAAAGGCCAGATTTGTGCAGTATACGACTATTGATTCTCTTCCCCTGAGCTGTGGATCTCTGCAGCTCTTCTTCAGTGACCATGGGCATCTTGGCTACTTCTCTAATTAGTGCTCTCCTTGCTTGGGATATCAGGTTGGGTGGACGGCCATGTCTCAGTAGGTTTGCAGTTGTACCATCCTCCTTCCATTTTTGGATGATGGATTGAACAGTGCTCCATGAAATGTTCATAGCTTGGGCTGTTTTTTATAACCTAACCCTGCTTTCCTCTATCTCCACAACTTTATTCCTGACCTGTCTGGTGGGCTCCTTGGTTTTCATTATGCTGTTTGATCCTTGATGTTCTCACACAAACCTCTGAGGCCTTCACAGAACAGCTGTAGTTATACTGAGAAGAAATCACACCATGTGGACGCAGTGGACTAATTATGTGATTTCTGGGTACGACACAACACAAACCAAGGAGCACAACACAAAGACGCACAATAGATGCAAGAGCCAAATACATAAAATGAAGCACAAACCCAAGGAGCAGAACAACAAAAAGATCAAATGCACAATGTAGGAAGCAGCGTGGTGCATCACATGCAGCATAAGGCAGAAAAAGCAATGCCGGACACACAATCATTGCAGTTTATTGTCCGGGCTGATGTATAAAAGGCAAAGAAAAGGCAAAATGCAGAACAGATGAACAAGTCAAATACAGAGAATGATGCAACACAAACCCGCTATCTAATGAAATGTATCGCAAAACAACAGAAATGCACAACCACAGACCACAGTACAGGAACAGCGGCGTACGGGGCCAGCGGTGTACAGGAACAGCGGCGTACGGGGCCAGCGGTGTACGGGAGCAGCGGTTTACGGGAACAAAAGTGTACGGGGCATGTCAGAGGCATACGGGACCAGTGATGTACAGAAGCAGCATATGGGGTAAGCGGCGTACGAGGCTAGTGGCGTACGAGGCCAGGGGTTTACAGAGGCCAGCGATGTAAAGGAGAAGCAGCATATGGTGTAAGCGGCGTATAGGAGCAGCGGCGTACTGGGCCAGCGGTGTACGGGAACAGAAGTGTATGGGGCATGTCAGCGGCATAGGGGACCAGCGATGTACGGAAGCAGCATATGGGGTAAGCGGCGTATGGAAGCAGAAGCGTACGGAGGCCAGGGGTGTACGGAGGCCAGTGGCGCACGGGGCCTGCCAGCGCTGACTGACACAGACGGCCCTCGTACAAGACCAACGTGGCTAGAGATTCCTGAGGAGATCATAGTTGGTGGCAACTAGTGGTCACCATTACAGGGCCTCACAGAGGTCGTCACCGACTACACATAAACCTACACTACATTATACCATTACCTCAACAGAGACAACGCCCGTCATCCGGCCCCATTTAAATTGTGACACTCAGCATCTGGGACGCTCGTTATCAACCCGTATGCAGAAGCTCATCATCCCGCCTCCTTTACACTGGGATGCTCGTCACCGCACCCCACCGCAATCCTTGACGCTCGTCATCCAGCTCAACGTACGCCAGGACACTCGTCATCCCACCGCCCGAGTACACCGGTATGCTCGTCATCTCGCCCCCCATATGCCATGACACTCATCATACCGCACCCGATAAGCCAGGAGATTGGCCATTCCACACCCTGTACGCCGGGATGCCCGTGACGCTTGTCATCCCGCCCCCGGAAACCGTGACGCTCATCACACAACCTGTACACAGAAATGCTCATCATCACACAATCTATACACCATGTCCAAATTATTATGCAAATGATATGTTTCTCTGATTTTCCTAAGTGGTCGGTGCAAATGACAGTCAGTCTAATAAAAGTCATCACCCGTTAGAGGATACATGGAATTTTATTGAAGAAACCTCCCAATGATAACAGTATAATCTCCACAATGAATAAACCTCACAATGCTCCAAATTATTAGGCCCAGGAGAATTTCTGAACATTTGATCTGTTGGAAAGAACTGAAAATGCTCATTTGTGGAATTTGCAGCATTAGGAGGTCACATTCACTGAACAAAAAAGCTACTTAACTCCAGACCATCCTAACAGGCCAAGTTACAGGTAACGTAGGACCCTTCTGTGATGTCACCTTCACAATTCTTTCATCCATTGAACTTGTGAGTTTTTGGAGTTTCTGCTTGTATTTCTTCGCCTCCCAGAGCTGCGGTTTTGGTGTGAACTGCCTCCCACCCTCATAGATCTTTTGCTTGATGATATTCCAAAGGTTCTCTATAGGGTTGAGGTCAGGGGAAGATGGTGGCCACACCATGAGTTTATCTCCTTCTATGCCCATAGCAGCCAATGACTCAGAGGTCTTCTTTGAAGCATGAAGATGATTTTGCTCCTGAAGACATGTTTCTCCTTTTTATACCATGGAAGAAAGTTGTCAGTCAGAAACTCTACATACGGTACTTTGCAGAGGTCATTTTCACACCTTCAGGAACCTTAAAGGTCCCTACCAGCTGTTTCTCCATGATTCCGGCCCAAAACATGACTCCTCCACCTCCTTGCTGACGTCGCAGCCTTGTTGGGACATGTTGTTTTGTTTTTTTTTGTTGTTTTTTGTAAATGAAACCCATTGATGGTATTGTGTCTCAGGGTTCTTTGGATCACTGAAATCAATCTCAGATACCTGTGATAATTAGTTTGCCATGTGAGCCCAATAAAAGGAAAACTGGATGTTCCACACTATTAAGCAGCCAGAGTTTTCAAGTAAAATGGGAAAGAAAAAGGATCTCTCTGCTGCTGAAAAGCTTCCAATAGTGCAATGCCTTGGTCAAGGGATGAAAACATTACATATTTCCCGAAAACTTAAGCGCAATCATCGTACTGTTAAGAGATTTGTGGCTGATTCTGAGCACAGACGTGTTCGTGCTGATAAAGGCAGAATGAGGAAGGTTTCTGCCAGGAAGTTCATCGGATTAAGAGAGCAGCTGCTAAAAAGCCATTACAAACCAGCAAACAGATACGTGAAGCTGGATACAAGAATTTCAGCGGCGATAAAGTCTGATTAGTTTTAGAGAGCTGCGAACTAGGGCACTACCACAACAAATGCCAATAGATGAAACGAGATATAGTACATATAATGGTACGCGCAAATAAAAAACTAGAAGAGAGGGATGTGCAGAGGATGAGAAGATATATTTGAAATTGATGAACAGGGATAAAATGATCAATGAAACAAAAAAAATAAATATATTGCACTATCCTGGTAGTAATATTGCACTGGGCCCAATATGGGAAGAATAATAGGAGAAAAGGAACTGACTAAGTGAATGCCCCCCAAAAATGTTCAATGTTTAATATTTAGCAGATGGCATGCATGAAAGGATACCACCACATAAGTCTCTGTTTAGTCCTCTTGTAAAGGGTATAACAGCGTGTGAAGGACGCGTCCAGATATGATGGAAATCCTATATATGACGTCAATTGATGCTGAGACTGTCCCGGCCGGTGACAGCTCAAGCGTGTTAATAAAGTCAAGTGGAGAGATGGTTCCGTACAAAGACCTGCGTACTACCAGGATAGTGCGGTATATTATTTTATTCTGTTTCATTGATTATTATATCCCTGTGCATCAATTTCAACTATATCTTCTAATCCTCTGCACATCCCTTCTTCTAGTTTTTATGTGCGTGAACCATTATATGTACTAGATATGTGAAGCAGCTGGTGCCTCTGGAGACCCTCGAACCTCAAGGTGTAGGATCCTTCTAAGGCTTACTGTGGTGCATAAACCTACTATTCGGCCACCCCTAAACAGTGCTCACAAGCAGAAACGGTTGCAGTGGGCCCAGACATACGTGAAGACTAATTTTCAAACAGTCTTGTTTACTGATGAGTGTCGAGCAACCCTGGATGGTCCAGATGGATGGAGTAGTGGATGGTTGGTGGATGGCCACCATGTCCCAACAAGGCTGCGACGTCAGCAAGGAGGTGGAGGAGTCATGTTTTGGGCCGGAATCATGGGGAATCAGCTGGTAGGGCCCTTTAAGGTTCCTGAAGGTGTGAAAATGACCTCTGCAAAGTATATAGAGTTTCTGACTGACAACTTTCTTCCATGGAAATAAAAGCAGAAACGTGCCTTCAGGAGCAAAATCATCTTCATGCATGACAATGCACCATCTCATGCTGCAAAGAAGACCTCTGAGTCATTGGCTGCTATGGGCATAAAAGGAGATAAACTCATGGTGTGGCACCATCCTCCCCTGACCTCAACCCTATAGAGAACCTTTGGAGTATCATCAAGCTAAAGATCTATGAGGGTGGGAGGCAGTTCACATCAAAATAGCAGCTCTGGGAGGCATCATGCAAAGAAATACAAGAAGAAACTCTTCAAAAACTCACAAGTTCTAACCTTCTCTTTCCGCCTCTTGCAGCATACTAACTCCCCCACGCATGAAGATGGAAACTCCCTCGAATTGGTTTTCTCCCGGCTTTGCTCAGTGGATGATTTCACAAACTCCCCTCTCCGCTCTCTGACCACAACCTTCTTTCATTCTCTATCAAGAACTGCCATCCCGCTCTGGTCACCCCAACTTTCCACACATATAGAACCATACAAGCCATTAACACCCAGAAACTTATGAAGAACTTGCAGTCAACGTTGGCCCCTATCTCCTCCCTCTCAAGTCCAGATTCTGCACTGAAGCATTACAGCGAAACCCTGCAAAGTGCCCTGGATTAAACTGCACCTCCTATACATAGAACAATACGACACCGACAACCGTGGCACACGCTGCAAACACGTTTCTTGCAGCGGTGCTCCAGGTGCGCCAAACGTCTGTGGAGAAAATCTAATCTACTCGAAGATTTCATCCATTATAAGTTTATGTTTTAAACTGTAAGGTTTCACTCACTCGGCTGCTTCAGAGGTAATCAGGACGCACTTTCTTATGCAAAAATCATCAGGTTTATTGCATCATAAACCATAGTACCGTACAATTCAAATCTTCAATGTTTCAGCTCCTGCCTGGAGCCTCACTCCTCAGACACAGAGACCTCTCTGTAATATCCCGCCGGGACACATGGAAGTCTGTCCACACTGGCAGACTTCCACAACACTCTCTCACAGGTGCCAAGCACACTCCATTACATAGGCATAACCCCGCCCACAGGTGAGGTCAGGATCACATGGTTAGGTCACCTGATCATGACCTCATCACAGGTCCTTCAGATACACACAACCATATACAGGTTTTATCTTAGGTATTCAGACACCCCTTGGGTGGGTTTGTAGGTGACTGGACCCACCCAGCTCTCCTAGTCACCTGGAAGCCTCCCAAATATAGTACAACTCTCAGCAATAGATCTGCTGAACCAAAACATATCCAGGCTTCCATCACAGGGCCACCCACCTCTGCGATACATAACGTCCATCCATCACATGCCTCCATGCATATCCCGAGGAGCCTACACAGTGCCCCCTAGCTGCATCAGGGGTCACTACACCACAAAACATACAACTCTGCCCTTCACCTCTCAAACCAAACCTATTTCAACACCCTCATCACCTCACTATCCAATAATCCCAAACGTCTCTTTGACACTTTTCATTCCCTACTGAACCCAAAAGTGCAGGCCCCAACCACAGATCTCCGCGCTGACGATCTGGCCAATTATTTCAAAGGAAAAATTGACCACATCTTACAGGAAATGATCTCCCAACCCCTCATACCATGCACCGTCCTCCCTCCCCCACTGCATCCAGCTCACTCTCTGACTTTGAACCAGTCACAGAAGAAGTAATCAGGCTCCTAGCATCTTCTCGCCCTACCACTTGCACCAGTGACCCTATTCCCTCACATCTCCTCCAGTCCCTTTCCCCTGCTGTCACCTCTCACCTAACAAAAATATTCAACCTCTCTCTCTCTTCTGGTATCTTTTCCTCCTCATTTAAACATGCCATCATACATCCATTACTTAAACCGTCCATCGACCAAAACTGTGCCGCTAATTATAGACCAGTCTCTAATCTTCCCTTCATCTCTAAACTCCTGGAACGCCTGGTCCACATCTGTCTTAACCGCTATCTCTCAGATAACTCTCTCCTCGACCCTCTTCAATCTGGCTTCCGCTCTTTACACTCTACTGAAACTGCCCTCACTAAAGTCTCTAATGATCTACTGACTGCTAAATCTAATGGTCTCTACTCCATGCTGATCTCCTGGATCTCTCCGCAGCATTCAACACTGTGGACCATCAGCTCCTCCTCACTATGCTCCGCTCCATCGGCCTCAAGGACACCATTCTCTCCTGGTTCTCCTCCTATCTCTCTGACCGTTCCTTCACTGTATCTTTTGCTGGTTCCTCCTCTCATCTTCCCCTTACTGTTGGGGTTCCTCAACGATCAGTCCTAGGCCCCCTCCTCTTCTCCTTGTATACCGCCCCTATTGGTCAAACAATCAGTAGATTTGGTTTCCAGTACCATCTCTATGCTGATGACACCCAATTATACACTTCTTCACCCGTTATCACGCCTGCCTTTTTAGAAAACACCAGTGATTGTCTTACCGCTGTCTCTAACATCATGTCCTCCCTCTATCTGAAACTGAACCTGTCAAAAACGGAGCTCCTCGTGTTTCCTCCCTCTACTAACCTACTGTACCTTTGCCTGACATTGCCATCTCCGTGTGTGGTTCCACCATTACTCCCCAGCAACATGCCCGCTGTATTGGGGTCATTCTTGATTCTGAGCTTTCATTCACCCCCCCACATCCGATCACTGGCTCGCTCTTGTTATCTCCACCTCAAAAACATCTCTAGAATTTGACCTTTTCTTACTTTCGACTCTGCAAAAACTCTTACTGTTTCTCTTATTCATTCTCGTCTGACTATTGTAACTCTCTACTAATCGGTCTCCCTGTTACCAAACTCTCCCCTCTCCAATCTGTCCTGAATGCTGCAGCCAGGATCATATTCCTCACCAATCGTTATACCGATGCCTCTACCTTGTGCCAGTCATTACACTAGTTACCCATCCACTCCAGAATCCAGTACAAACTTATTACCCTCACCCACAAAGCACTCCATGGCTCAGCACCACCCTACATCTCCTCCCTCGTCTCAGCCTACCACCCTACCCGTGCCCTCCATTCTGCTAATGACCTGAGGTTAGCATCCTCAATAATCAGAACCTCCCACTACCGTCTCCAAGACTTTTCACGTGCTGCGCCAATTGTTTGGAATGCACTACCCAGGTTAATACGATTAATCCCCAATCCCCACAGTTTTAAGTGTGCCCTAAAAACGCACTTGTTCAGACTGGCATACCGCCTCAACGCATTAACCTAACTATCCCTGCTGGCCCATTCAAAAAAAGAAAAACATTTTCTACCATAATCAGGTACCTCGTATTATGTTCTCACCCGCTTTATGCATTTAATAGTCCTCTGTGTCTGTACTGTTACATACTTTGGCTGATAACCGATTCATGCAGAATTACAGGAAGACCCGATTCTTACACTATGGCTGGTCCGAACAATGAAAGCAATTGTCACCATCCACCTTTTGTGTCTCCCCTTCTCCTCATAGATTGTAGCTTGTGAGCAGCAGGACCCTCATTCCTCTTGTATCTACTTTGATCTGTGTTTATTGTTATGCTCTAATGTCTATTGTCTGTACAAGTCCCCTCTATAATGTACAGCACTGCGGAATATGTTGGCGCTATAGAAATAAAATTATTATTATTATGGATGTAAGAATTGTGAAGGTGACATCAAAGAAGGGTCCTATGTTACATGTAACTTGTCCTGTTAGCATTTTCAGTTCTTTACAACAGATCAGATGTTCAGAAATTCTCCTGCCTAATAATCTGGAGCATTCTGAGGTTTATTCATTGTGGAGATTATACTGTTATCATGGGAGGTTTCTTCAATAAAATTCCATGTATAATCTAACGGGTGATGACTGTTATTACTGACTGTCATCTGCACCGACCACTTAGGAAAAGCAGAGAAAAATATCATTTGCATAATAATTTGGAACATGGTGTATAGAGACACTCGTCATCACACACTGTACTGTATATAGACCCGTCATCACACACTGTACTGTATATAGAGACACTCGTCATCACACACTGTACTGTATATAGAGACACCTGTCATCACACACTGTACTGTATACAGAGACACTCGTCATCACACACTGTACTGTATATAGAGACACTCGTCATCACACACTGTACTGTGTATAGAGACACTCATCACACACTGTACTGTATATAGAGACCTCGTCATCACACACTGTACTGTATATAGAGACGCTCGTCATCACACACTGTACTGTATATAGAGACGCTCGTCATCACACACTGTACTGTATATAGAGACCTCGTCATCACACACTGTACTGTATATAGAGACGCTCGTCATCACACACTGTACTGTATATAGAGACGCTCGTCATCACACACTGTACTGTATATAGAGACACTCGTCATCACACACTGTACTGTTATAGAGACGCTCGTCATCACACACTGTACTGTATATAGAGACACTCGTCATCACACACTGTACTGTATATAGAGACACTCGTCATCACACACTGTACTGTATATAGAGACACTCATCATCACACACTGTACTGTATATAGAGACACTCGTCATCACACACTATACTGTATATAGAGACACTCGTCATCACACACTGTACTGTATATAAGACACTCGTCATCACACACTGTACTGTATATAGAGACACTCGTCATCACACACTGTACTGTATATAGAGACACTCGTCATCACACACTGTACTGTATATAGAGACACTCGTCATCACACACTGTACTGTATATAGAGACACTCGTCATCACACACTGTACTGTATATAGAGACACTGTCATCACACACTGTACTGTATATAGAGACACTCGTCATCACACACTGTACTGTATATAGACCTCGTCATCACACACTGTACTGTATATAGGACACTCGTCATCACACACTGTACTGTTATAGAGACACTCGTCATCACACACTGTACTGTATATAGAGACACTCGTCATCACACACTGTACTGTATATAGAGACACTCGTCATCACACACTGTACTGTATATAGAGACACTCATCATCACACACTGTACTGTATATAGAGACACTCGTCATCACACACTGTACTGTATATAGAGACACTCGTCATCACACACTGTACTGTATATAGGACACTCGTCATCACACACTGTACTGTATATAGAGACACTCGTCATCACACACTGTACTGTATATAGAGACACTCGTCATCACACACTGTACTGTATATAGAGACACAGTCATCACACACTGTACTGTATATAGAGACACTCGTCATCACACACTGTACTGTATATAGAGACACTAGTCATCACACACTGTACTGTATATAGAGACACTCGTCATCACACACTGTACTGTATATAGAGACACTCGTCATCACACACTGTACTGTATATAGAGACACTCGTCATCACACACTGTACTGTATATAGAACTTCATCACACACTGTACTGTATATAGGACACTCGTTCACAACTTGTTTATAAGACACCTCAACACTGACTAATGACTGTAAACACTCGTCATACACACTGTACTGTTAAAGAACTCGTCATCACACACTGTACTGTATATAGAGACACTCGTCATCACACACTGTATGACTGTCACAACGTACTGTATAGACACTCGTCATCAACACTGTATGTATATAGAGCACCGTCTCACACACTGTACTGTATATAGAGACTGTCATCACACACTGTACTGTATATAGAACACTCGTCATCACACACTGTACTGTATATAGAGACACTCGTCATCACACACTGTACTGTATAAGAGCGCTCGTCATCACACACTGTACTGTATATAGGACACCGTCATCACACACTGTACTATATAGACATCGTCATCACACCTGTATATAAGACCTCTCATCACACACTGTACTTTATAAGACACTCGATCACACACGTACTGATATAGAGACATCGTCATCAACACTTATGTATAAGACCGTCATCACACACTGTATGATAGACATCATCACACACTGTACTGTATATAGAGCCGTCATCACACACTGTACTTATAAAGACCGTCGTCATCACACATGTACTGTATATAGAGACACTTCATCACACACTGTATGTATAGACACTCGTCACACACACTGTACTGTATAAAGAGCCTCGTCATCACACACTGTACTGTAACTTATAAAGAACTCGTCATCACACACTGTTTTATAGAGACACTCGTCATCACACATGTACTGTATATAGAACCTCGTCATCACACATGTATGTAATAGAGACACTGTCATCACACTGTACTGTATAGAGACACTCTCATAAACACACTGTACTGTATATAGGACCTCGTCACACACACTGTACTGTTATAAAGCCCATCACACATGTACTGTATATAAGACCTCGTCATCACACATGTACTGTATAGAGACGCTCGTCATCACACACTGTACTGTATAGAGACACTCGTCATCCACACACTGTATATATAGAGACCTCGTCATCACACACTGTACTGTAACAAGGTTAAGATGTACACTTAAGACGTCATCACACACTGTCTGATAACTCCACACACATGAGAATGACCGACTTATGACCTTCAACACTATTATAGACTGTTCACAACGATTAGCGTCACTGTGTATTAGACCTCTCACACAACTGTACTGTAAGAACGTCATCACAACTGATGTTAGCCTATCACACAGATATATAGCTCTCTACACACTGTTGTATAGAGTATCTTTAAACTCTCTAACACTGTATAACACTCTCATAACTGTATAAAGACGTATAAACTCGTTAAAGACTTAAACACTGTCGAAAGACTCTAAATGTAAAAGACTGTATAAGACTGTATACACACTATAACTGTATACAGAAAACTCGTCACACACACTGTATGTTCAACATCATCATCACACCTGTTAAAAATCACACACCTGACTGAGAACCATCCAACTGTACTGTATAAAGACCTCGTTCAACACATTTAAAGAACGCTTCACACTACTGTATAAGACACCGTCATCACACACATACTGATAAGAGACCTACACACACTGTACTGTATAAACGCTCATCACCACATACTGTAATACAGTCGTCACACACACTGTACTGTATATAAGAGCATCTACACACACTGTACGTATATAAACACTCGTCATCACCACTGTGATATAGAGACACTCGTCATCACACACTTTACTGTATATAGAGACCTCTCATCCACTGTACTGTATATAAGACACTCGTCATCACACACTTACTGTATATAGAGACTCGTCATCACACACTGTACTGTATATAGAGACCTCGTCATCACACACTGTACTGTATATAGAGACACTCACACACACTGTACTTTAGACACTCTCACAACTGACTGTAAAGCTACGACACACGTATTACAAACACTGTATACACACTGTACTTAACACGAATCGTATCAAACTTGTACAATCGATCTCAACAACTGTATATAAGACTCGTCATCACACACTTCTATAAGAACCCTCACACCCTGTACTGTAATAAGACACTCGTCATCACACACTGTACTTACAGGCTCTTCAACACTGTATTATAAGAACTTCATCACACACTGTACTGTATATAGAGACCTATCACACACTGTACTGTATATAAGAACCTCGTCATCACACACTGTACTGTATATAAGCACTCGTTCACACATGTACTGTTATAGAACTCGTCATCCACACTGTACTGTATATAGAGACTCGTCATCACACACTGTTGTATATAGAGACACTGTCATCACACCCTGTATATATAGAGCACTCTCACACACTTTGTATATAGAGACCTCGTCATCACACACTTCTGTATATAGAGACACTCGCATCAACAACTGTATGTATACAGA
>JARQOD010004036.1:0-58686 GCA_033576555.1 Oophaga sylvatica | reverse complement strand
CCCCCCCCAGTTTTGAAACACTGGACCCCCTTCTGCCCCCGGCGGACTGTCAGGGGTGTGCGTAGAAGATCGTCGCGATTGCACACCCTGACTTCTCACAGCTGTTTTTCGGGTCTGGGTTTTTCGCATGAGGATTAATTCTCCCTCTTCTGTGCAGCGGGGGTCAGCCACACCACTGAAATTTTAGCGCAATAATGGGTTTCCCTTTTAAAAATACCTCCCATCTCTAGGGAAGGTCGGGAAACTTTCCCGGCAGAAAAAACAGAGCGGCTTGGTTTTTGGGGAGTTTGGAGTAAGCTATTTTTGTGTGTGGTTTTTTCCTTCCCCTTTTATATTTATCCCCTTTCCCCCTTGGTGTTCCCTCTTTTTGTTTGAAGTAGTTTTGTATGCGGTGTTGTTGTTTTTCCCCTTGTACGCTCGTTCGCTAGTACTGTGTGTGGGCTTAAAATTTTTCCCTTCCCGTTTGTTGTGATGGGGGTCCTTCTCGGACTACACTGGGGTTTAAAGGGTCCTCAGGGGGGGTGGGGGATTCGCTGGCGGCCTGCCCTCTGACCTTTTAAAGTACCTCGGGTGGGGGACTATGGGGGCCCTAGCTTGGGTCATTAGCCCTAACCTCCGGTGAAAGGACAGGGACATTTTACCGACCGCCAAAAGATTCTCTCCCCCCCAGACCCATAGCTGTCTTGCTCGGCTGTTCAATTTGTCCATGGAGCTGGGGAAAGTTAAGCCAAATTTTTTACCCCCCCCCGGGGCAAGCCGACCAGAACCAAAGTACTTCCCTGAAGGTTCACTGGGGGCCGGGGATAAGTTTTTTTTGTTTTCCGGAGGGATGTAAATTGTACTTTGGCTCGGCCACAGCATCGGGAGTGGAGCAAAGGGGGGGAATTGCATCTCGCTCCTACAAGGGACCCACAAAAGGGGGTTCTCCTTCCCCCGGGCTCCCCGGGTCCCATCGTGGGTTTTTTTTTGCGTCTGGGGCTTGTATATAGACCCATCGGGGCTCCCTTTCGAATTAAAATTACAGGATCCGCAGGGATCGTCCCCGGGAATTCTGTTCGAGTTCCCTAAGGGGGCCCCGGGCAAAACCCGTGGGTGACCCGGGCCCTTTGGCCATTTTTTTCAAGGGTTTTTTGACAAATTTTTAAAGGTGTGTTCACATTTGACCCCCGCTCACTGGAACCCCTTGGCCCCTTGCTATTTGTATTGACAGACCCCTTTGGGGGGGGTCGGGTAACCCGCCCCGGGGGATGACTCCACCTTCCTCAAGGGGCCCTTTATAGGGGGTTCCCCCCGGTCAGTCCGAGACCTATAAAGAAGGGGGTCATTTCGGGGGAGGGGGCCGGCGGGGCCCACAAAAAGGGAAATTGTTTTTTTGGGGGAAAAGGGGCTTTTATTGGGGGGTTCCATCCCTCCTTTTCGAGTAAAGGGGCGCGAAAAATATTGATCCCCGATTGTGTGGTGGGCGGGAATCTGGGGTAAGTATTGTCCCTAAGTTCGTCTCAGTTTCTCGTACCGGCGGAGGTTGGGGGTACAAATGAGAGGATATCTTTCTTTGGATATGGGGCCGGGGCTAATTTGGTGGGGCCCCTTTTGCCCGGGGTTAAGGTATGCAATTGGTTGTTGGGTGAACCCTCCCCTATTCTCGATCGACCCAGACCTCTTGTCAGGGAATTTTTCAAGCAGTGCATAAATAAAACTCAAATGGGGGGGATAATAAAAACCTTTTTCTTTTTACGTGTTGGGGGTCTTCCCCCCTCCTATAGTGTTTGGGCCTTCCTTGGTTTAACTAAGCAAACCCGGTTATTTAATTTACAATCCCGAGAGATAACAATGGGGAATTTTGTAATAAAAACGCATAATACGGGATCTGCGGTCACTTAGGGTTTACCTTCTTTCTGGGGGATTTGGGATGTATTCTGGAGAAAGGGTTCAGGAAATACCTCCCATCCGTGTAGAGTTTTGTAAAACGCTCCCGAGGCCAAGTTACCTAAATCTAGGTGTATAACCTATTGGTCCCGAGGGCAGGCCCGAAAGGGTTTTTTTGCTGAATTGGCTAAGGGCCCTATTTGACCTTCATTTCCCCCGGGGGCCCCGGGGGTTCTTCTTTGTAAGAAGAAAGAGGAGGCCTACCCCCTTTCCTGGTTTCCGTGAACTTTAAACGATTACGGTCCGAGATCCATCCGCTCCCATTATTTCCCCCTCTCTTCAACAATCGTGGGCGCCAAATGGGTTTTCTAATTGGATCTCAGGGGGGGGGTACAATCTGATTTGGATGAAGGGGGGATGGGGAAAAAGGTTTAACACTCCGGGGGGCATTATGAGAACCTTTGTCATCCTTCGGTCGACTAATGCCCCGGCGGGGTTCCAACACTTTGAAATTACTTTTTCGCCACCTGGGGGGACAGTTTTTGGGGATATATCGATGAATTTAAATTTTTTCGCCGGATCTTTTGGGCTCATCAACATATTTGGCAGGGGTTTCAGTCTTGCGGGATAATAAAGTACCCAATGGGAAAAAGTGTGTGTTTTGCCGTACAAACTCCAGTTTTTTTGGGTTCTGGTGTCGCTCCGGGTTTTGTAGGGCCCTGGGGAAAGAAAAGGCAGTTTTTGAGTGGGGATTGCCAAAATCTTTAAAGGGCCCCAAGTTTCCTGGGGTTTTCTAATTTTACCGGGAAATTTATTTGTAATTTTATCCAGGTTAAACCTCTCACAGACATGACAAAAAAGGGGGCGGGTTTTTCTGGGGGTCTGACAAGGCTTGCAAACATCTCCCCTTGAAAAAATGCTTTCCCCGGGACCCCTACCCCTTTTTAAACCCAACGTCACAGCCTTCATTTAAGGTAGCTTCCGAGGTAGGGTGGGAGCAGTATTGTACAAGGGTTTTCCCCCGGTAATGGGGATCCGTGTCATTTTTTCTTAAAAAAAGTCGCCCCGAAGGAAAATTCGTGTGCAATGGAATCTTGGCCATTAAATTGGCTTTGAGAGTGGCGCCATTTTTTGGAGGGGGCATCCACCCGGTCACGTCACACCGATCAAAAAACCTGCTATATCTGGATTGCAAAATCTGAATCCCAGAAAAGTAGGGGGTCTTTATTTTTTACCAGGTTTAATTTTGTCGTCACATTGTCCTGTAAAAAAATGAAAGGGCGGGCCTTACTCGTATTTTTCCCCTGGGGGGGGAAATGGGGACCCGGTTCCTATCCTTCGGGAGGGGGGGGTTTCGGCATATTTTGGCTTGAAAAGGGAGGTATGGAGGCTCGGGGGGTCCCCCTTGGGGCCCTCGGGAGACTGTTTTTTCCAAACATTGCGACAAAAGGTGATCGGGGCACCCCATAATTCGCTTTGGGGGACCCCCCAGGAGTAAAGCAATGGGGACTCCTCTCCTCGGTTTTGGGGGCCCAACTTAAAATAGGGAGGGGGTAACTTTTGTCGCGTCCTGCGAGGTTTGTGCCGCCAAAACCCCCCACATCCCGTGTGGGGGCCCCCTTTATTTGAAGACCCCGGCGCCGGGACCATCGTTATGGACTTCATTCGTACCTCCCCGCCAAACTTTTGTGTGAATTCAGCAAGATGGACATTTTACGTCTTCCTTCTTTCCAATCTAAAACTCTTGCGCGGGGTGTTCATTGGGAGATTGTGAGACTTCAGGGTACCCCCGATGTGTGTCGGATCGGGGGCCCCATTTGTGTCCAAATTCTGGAAGGCTTTTTAACGGGGGGGATCAGTTGCTTTTTATCGGTTTTCATCCGCGACCAATGGTCAGACAGGCGTCGAACCAGAGCTTGAGAATATCTCCCGGGGTTTTGTTCAAGAACCCGGAGGGGTGGGCTTCTTTTTGCCCTGGGGAGTTTTTCCCAAATAGGCGAGCAGTCCCCTGGAAGTCCCCGTTTTTTTGGGGAATTGGGTTTTCCCCCCCCCATTTTGTACTTTCAATAGGGGGGGCTCTTTGGGTCCCCGAGGGGGAACGATTTTTGTCGTCATTGGGAAAAGGGGTTTGAATAATTGGACTATGGGGGAAACCCATACAAACTATGGCTGATAGGAGGGAGAGTGTCGGGCGGACCCAAGTGTGAAGACGGGGATGGTTGTCTGCCAAAAATATAAAACTTAAGGTTCCCTCCGGGAAAATGGGTCCCAGGTTTAGGGGCCATACAGGTCATTCTATAATTTTCCGGGCATTCCTCTGACCTCCCCCCTACTTAAAAATTCACAAGTTTTCCACAGATCGTTGCTTAAAGGGTATGTGGCGCCGGGGGAACCGTCACCTTTACCCCCCCTCAGTGGGGTCAATGGGAACTTTGGGGTTTCAGGGGTCGAAAATCATCGATTCCAGTCTAATCGCCGGTCCCTTTAGTACCCGGTTATTGGAGGGGTATGGTCCTAGGAGAGGACTGGGTTCCTGCGGGGGTATTAAAGAACCCATTAATTCGGCTCCCCAAATACTCACCCCAAAAAACCCGGCCCCAGGCCCGGGGGCCCCCTGAAGGGGGGGGCGTCACGGGGGGTCCCTACAAGACGTGCATTTCACACCGCTTCTCACAGCTGAGTTTCTGGTGTGGGTTTTTTGCAGTGAGGGGTTAATTCTCCTCCTCTGTGTAACGGGTCAGCCACACCCCCTCAATTTAGCTAATAATAGGTTCCTTTAAATACCTGCCATTCTAGGGAAGTTCGTGAAGCATTCCCGGCAGCAAACAAGCGGTTTTTTGATTTTTGGGGTTTGGGTGAACTTACTTTTTTTTGGTTTTTTCCTTTCCCCGCTTTATCTTTATCCCTTTCCCGTTTGGGTTTTCCCCTTTTGTTTTGAGTAGTTTTTTTATTCAATGGTTTTTGATTTTCCCCTTTTTTAGTTCGTCTCATTTCTGTGTGTGGGTTTTTAAATTATCCCTTCCCCCTTGTTGTATCGGGGGCCTTCTCAGGATAACCGAGGTTAAGGGGCCTCAGGGGGGTAGGGGTTTTCTGGGCCCGGCCCGTACCTTAACAGTACCCCCGGAAAAGGGGGCATTTAGGGCCCCAGCTAGGGGAGTTTGGTCCTAACCTCCGGGACCGAGACAGCGGACGGGACTAATCCTTTTTGTCTGCGGGAGGGTATCCTTGCATTTACGGGTTTTATCAGGGCCCGGGTACTACCAGGTTTTCCCCGATTGGTTCTCTCGTCCATGCACAAAAACCTTCCAACATCCGTCTGTGGTCGATCATGGGGAAAAAGAGGCCCCCAATCTTTAACCCTTTTATCACTTTGTCAGGAATTCTCCACAAACTCTGTCTTGTCTTGCTTTTGAGTAGGGTGGAGTTTGCCTTCACTCTTTTTCCCCTTCTCTGAGCTGCTCAATTAGCTTTGGTCCGTCCCCCAGGGAAAAGCATCAACTCTGCTGGGAAGTTGAATGTTCCTCTAATTTTGGCCCAAAACATCACCCCGCTTTTATTTCCATTTCATCCCGAATTTAAACCCCGGGGTTTCATCGTTGTGAATCTGTGCTTTTTTGGAAAAAGGCATGGGGGGTATCCCCGGGTCTGGCGCATATATCACCTGGGTTTTTTTTTTTTTTTTGGGGGGTTTTTTTGGGGGGGCCCCCCCCCCCTTTTTTTTCCCCTTTTTCCCCCGGGGGGGTTTTTTTTTTGGGGGGTTTTTGGGAAGGTTTTTTTTTTCCCCCCGGGGGGGGGGGGAATGTGGGGGTTTTATTTTTTTTTTTAAAAATTTTTTTCGGGAAGGCCCCCTTTGGGGGGGGGTTTTTTTTTCCCCCCCCCCCCCCTTTTTTCCCCTTTTGGGGGTTTCGGGGAAAAACCAAGGGGCCCTTTTTTTAAACCCCCCCCTTTTTTTAAGGGTTTTTTTTTTTTTTTTCCCCCCCTTTTTAAAAAAAACCCTTTTTTTTTTTCCCTTTTTGGGTTTGGGGTTTTTTTGGGGGTTTTTTTTGGGTTTAGGTTTTTTTTGGGCCCCTTTTTTTTTTTTCTTTTTTTTTCCTTTTTTTAAAAAATTTTTTTTTTTTTTTTTTTTTCCCCTTTAATTTTTTTTTTGGGGGTTTTTTTTTTTTTAAAAAAAATTTTTTTTAAAAAGGGTTTTTTTAAAAACCCCAAAAAAAAAAGGGAAAAAAAAGGGGCCCCCAAAATTTTTTTTTTGGGGGTTTTTTAAAAAACCCTTTTTGGGTTTAAAAATTTTTTTTGGGAAAACCCCTTTTTTTTTTGGGCCCTTTTTCCCTTTGGGTTTTTTAAAAAATTTTTTTTTTTTAAATTTAAATTTAAACTTTAAATTTTTTTTGGGGAAATTTAAAAAAAAATTTTTTTTTTGGGTTTAAAATTTTCCCTTTTTTTTTTTCCCCCCTTTTAAAGGGGGGGGCCCCCCCCCCAAAATTTTTTTTTTTTTTAAAATTTTCCCCCAAAAAAATTTTTTTTTTTTTGGGGGGGAAAATTTTTTTTTTGGGGGGTTTTTTTTTTTTTTTTTTTTTGGGGGGGAAAAGGGGGATGGCCCCCCCCAAAAAAATTTTGGGGGGGGGGGGGGGGGTTTAAATTTTTAAAGGGGGAAAAAAATGAAAAAAGGGGGGGGGGCCCCCCCAAAAAGGGAAGGGGGGGGGGGGGGGGGGGGGAAAAAAAAAAAAGGGGGGGGGGGGGTTTAAAAGGGGGTTTTGGGGGGGGAAAAAAAAGGGGAAAAAGGGGTTTAAAAAGGGGGGGGGGGGGGGGAAAAAAAAGGGGCCCCCCCCCCCCCCCAAACACCCCCCCCCCCCCCCCCCCCCCCCCCCCCCCCCCCCCCCCCCCCCCCCCCCCCCCCCCCCCCCCCCCCCCCCCCCCCCCCCCCCCCCCCCCCCCCCCCCCCCCCCCCCCCCCCCCCCCCCCCCCCCCCCCCCCCCCCCCCCCCCCCCCCCCCCCCCAAAAACCCCCCCCCCCCCCCCCCCCCCCCCCCCCCCCCCCCCCCCCCCCCCCCCCCCCCCCCCCCCCCCCCCCCCCCCCCCCCCCCCCCCCCCCCCCCCCCCCCCCACCCCCCCCCCCCCCCCCCCCCCCCCCCCCAAAAAACCCCCCCCCCCCCCCCCCCCCCAAAAACCCCCCCCCCCCCCCCCCCCCCCCCCCCCCCCCCCCCCCCCCCCCCCCCCCCCCCCCCCCCCCCCCCCCCCCCCCCCCCCCCCCCCCCCCCCCCCCCCCCCCCCCCCCCCCCCCCCCCCCCCCCCCCCCCCCCCCCCCCCCCCCCCCCCCCCCCCCCCAAAAACCCCCCCCCCCCCCCCAAAAAAACCCCCCCCCCCCCCCCCAAAACCCCCCCCCCCCCCCCCCCCCCCCCCCCCCCCCCCCCCCCCCCCCCCCCCCCCCCCCCCCCCCCCCCCCCCCCCCCCCCCCCCCCCCCCCCCCCCCCCCCCCCCCCCCCCCCCCCCCCCCCCCCCCCCCCCCCCCCCCCCCCCCCCCCCCCCCCCCCCCCCCCCCCCCCCCCCCCCCCCCCCCCCCCCCCCCCCCCCCCCCCCCCCCCCCCCCCCCCCCCCCCCCCAAACCCCCCCCCCCCCCCCCCCCCCCCCCCCCCCCCCCAAACCCCCCCCCCAAAACCCCCCCCCCCCCCCCCCCCCCCCCCCCCCCCCCCCCCCCCCCCCCCCCCCCCCCCCCCCCCCCCCCCCCCCCCCCCCCCCCCCCCCCCCCCCCCCCCCCCCCCCCCCCCCCAAAACCCCCCCCCCCCCCCCCCCCCCCCCCCCCCCCCCCCCCCCCCCCCCCCCCCCCCCCCCCCCCCCCCCCCCCCCCCCCCCCCCCCCCCCCCCCCCCCCCCCCCCCCCCCCCCCCCCCCCCCCCCCCCCCCCCCCCCCCCCCCCCCCCCCCCCCCCCCCCCCCCCCCCCCCCCCCCCCCCCCCCCCCCCCCACCCCCCCCCCCCCCCAAAACCCCCCCCCCCCCCCCCCCCCCCCCCCCCCCCCCCCCCCCCCCCCCCCCCCCCCCAACCCCCCCCCCCCCCCCCCCCCCCCCCCCCCCCCCCCCCCCCCCCCCCCCCCCCCCCCCCCCCCCCCCCCCCCCCCCCCCCCCCCCCCCCCCCCCCCCCCCCCCCCCCCCCCCCCCCCCCCCCCCCCCCCCCCCCCCCCCCCCCCCCCCCCCCCCCCCCCCCCCCCCCCCCCCCCCCCCCCCCCCCCCCCCCCCCCCCCCCCCCCCCCCCCCCCCCCCCCCCCCCCCCCCCCCCCCCCCCCCCCCCCCCCCCCCCCCCCCCCCCCCCCCCCCCCCCCCCCCCCCCCCCCCCCCCCCCCCCCCCCCCCCCCCCCCCCCCCCCCCCCCCCCCCCCCCCCCCCCCCCCCCCCCCCCCCCCCCCCCCCCCCCCCCCCCCCCCCCCCCCCCCCCCCCCCCCCCCCCCCCCCCCCCCCCCCCCCCCCCCCCCCCCCCCCCCCCCCCCCCCCCCCCCCCCCCCCCCCCCCCCCCCCCCCCCCCCCCCCCCCCCCCCCCCCCCCCCCCCCCCCCCCCCCCCCCCCCCCCCCCCCCCCCCCCCCCCCCCCCCCCCCCCCCCCCCCCCCCCCCCCCCCCCCCCCCCCCCCCCCCCCCCCCCCCCCCCCCCCCCCCCCCCCCCCCCCCCCCCCCCCCCCCCCCCCCCCCCCCCCCCCCCCCCCCCCCCCCCCCCCCCCCCCCCCCCCCCCCCCCCCCCCCCCCCCCCCCCCCCCCCCCCCCCCCCCCCCCCCCCCCCCCCCCCCCCCCCCCCCCCCCCCCCCCCCCCCCCCCCCCCCCCCCCCCCCCCCCCCCCCCCCCCCCCCCCCCCCCCCCCCCCCCCCAAACCCCCCCCCCCCCCCCCCCCCCCCCCCCCCCCCCCCCCCCCCCCCCCCCCCCCCCCCCCCCCCCCCCCCCCCCCCCCCCCCCCCCCCCCCCCCCCCCCCCCCCCCCCCCCCCCCCCCCCCCCCCCCCCCCCCCCCCCCCCCCCCCCCCCCCCCCCCCCCCCCCCCCCCCCCCCCCCCCAAGGGACGATAAAGGGACCCCTAGGGACCCCAAAATTTTCAGGGACTCCTTGGCACCCCCAGGACCATCAGCACTCTTAAGACCCCAGGGACCTCAGCACTCTTAGGCCCACAGCAACCATCAGGACTCCTAAGCACCCCCAGGACCTTCGACACCCTAGGGAACCCCAAGGACCATTGGGCCCCTACGACTCCGAAACCTATTAAACCATCGGGGGGACTCTCATTACTCTCAGGGAAAATCAGTGACCATGGACCATTAGGGACTTTGGACCACCTGGGCCATCACAATCATAGGGACCCCCCAGGGACCATCCGGACTGCCAAGCCCACCAGGGACCATCATGAATCAAAGGGACCCCAGAAAACCACCTGGGACTCCTTTTGTCCTCAAAACCATAAAATCCTAGGGAAAACCAGTGCCACCCGGGACTTCTTGGGTCCCCTAGGGCTTCAGGGAAACCCCGGGTTTAAAAACAGGGAAACATAGGGAGATAGGGCCCAAACGGGGAAACCCCACGAACTCTTATGGACCATAGGGACTCCAAGGACCCCAAGGGACCATCAGGACTCAAGGGACCATCAGGGACCATCAGGAACCAAAGGGTTTCCCCAGGGACAATAAGGGATAGTAAAATCCCATTCAATTTTGGTAGGAATGTTTTCGCCAATTTTACTGGTTTCCGCCCCTTTTGGGGTGTAAAAACCTGAATGCAACAACCTGGTTTAAATTTTAAAGGTTCAAAGGAGGCTCCGAAACCCCCAATCTTAATTGGTTTGGATGTTTTGTTTTTTAGATACAACTTTTTTGGTGAAATAAAAATTGATGATAACAGAAACTGGCAAACTTAAATTCCTTTTTTAAAAAATGACACATCTCTGAGTCCCCAAGTTTGTCACAAAGACTCTAAGAAGGTGTTACTTTCTTATGAACAAACTCGGTTTCAGAAAAAAGAGTTTTTTTGGGAAAAAATCTTGGGTTCAAAAAGCAAACTATGGGTAAAAATGTAAAAAAAAATTTCCGTTTTTAGGGGCAGAGGGGTTTTTTCTCTCGCAGAAAAGTTACAAAGGTATCAATTGATCGTCCCCAAAGAGGGACCTTTTAAAAATATAAAGAATGAAAAAGGCAGCGCCGGTCCAGGATTTTAAACATTTCGGGGAAATATTTGCCGAAAAAAAAAATATTTTCCCCAAAAAAAAAAACGCGACCAAAATCAAACGGAAATTTCGTGTTTATCAGCAAATCATTTGGTTTTTTTTTAAAGGCCCCAAAGTCAGTTCGGCCGCAGGTCATCCCCGGGAATGGCATTTTGCCATTTCACCATATTTGGAAACCAGGAAATTGCCTTTTTTTAGAAAGCCTTCTATTTTAGGGAATAAGATTTCTGAAAACGTCCGAACATTTCAATTTAGGTTTTAAAAAGAAGCTGGGGGCCTCCTCAAAAAAAATCTTTGTCAGATTTTGATTGGGCTTTGGTCGGGAAAGAAAATTCTGGTTACTGCGGATATGAAAATCCCATTCATTTGGTAAAATTTGGCCTGAGGGGCCCCCTTTGGGGATCAGATTTCTAAATAATAAACCAACCAAAACTTAATTTTGGTTGAAAAAAAAGATAATCGTCTTCTTCAAAAAGTTCTTGCAATTTTTTGATTGGACTTTTGGTTCTGGAGAAAACCGGGTTTTAAAGGGAGATAGAAAAAATCCCCCCACTTTTTGGGTTTGGAAATGCGCAGAATTAAATGTTTTTCCGCCCCTTTTGGGTGTAAACACCTGAATGCAACAATCTTGGTACCTTTTAAAGGTCTCAAAGAGGGCCTACCAAACCACCCAATCATTATTGGTTTTGGGATGCTTATTTTTATGATAAATTTTTTGGGTAAAAAATATTGGTGTAACAAAACTGGCGAAACTTAAATCCCCCTTTTTAAAAAAATGACAATCTCTGAGTCACAAGTTTTGTCACAAAGACTTTTTGAGAAGGTATACTTTTTTAAAGACCAACTGGCTTTGGGAAAAAGAGTTGTTTGGAAGAAATCTGGGTTCAAATAGCAAACTATGCTAAAAATGTAAAAAAAAAAATGCCGTTTTTGAGGGGCTAGAGGGGTTTGCTCTCGCAGAAAGTTGACAATGGTATCAAATCGATAGTCTCAAGAGATGGACATTTTAACACCTCTCTGACATTAGACGTACTACCTGTCCATAAAACCCGTGGACAATTGACCATGGACGGGATAGTACGTCATAGCGATCAGCTGCGCTCCTGGGGGGGGAGCGCAGCTATCGCCGCCGGGTGTCAGCTGATTATCACAGCTGACACCCGGGACTGTGTGCCAGGAGCAGTCACGGACCGCTCCCGGCACATTAACCCCTTGCACACCGCGATCAAACATGATCGCGGTGTACTGGGGGCACAGGGGGGCATCGCGCAGGGAGAGC
Organism: Oophaga sylvatica; assembly: GCA_033576555.1. NCBI lineage: Eukaryota > Metazoa > Chordata > Amphibia > Anura > Dendrobatidae > Oophaga > Oophaga sylvatica. The sequence goes on along the minus strand of JARQOD010004036.1, from coordinate 47,360 downwards.
GCTCCCTGTGCGCCCCCCTGAGACCCTCAGAACAGCGCGATGTGATCGCGCTATTCTGAGGGCTTCCTCCCCTCCCAGGACCCGGATCCAAGATGGCGCCGGGGTCCTGGAGGGAGGCGGCTTCCTCAGTGCCTGCTGAGAGCAGGCACTGAGAAGCTGCAGCGCTGCCTGTGAGATCGCTGGTCTCACAGAGTGCTGTGCACACTGTGAGACCAGCGATCTCACATTTTACAGTGATGTCCCACCCTGGGACAATGTAAAAAAGTAAAAAAAATAAAAATAAACGTGTAAAAAAAAAATTCCAAAATAAGTAAAAAAAAAAAAAAAAAATATTCCCCAATAAATTCATTTTTTCCTGTAAATAAAAAAAATAAAATAATAAAAGTACACATATTTGGTATCTCCGCGTCCGTAACGACCCCCCCTATAAAACTGTCCACTAGTTAACCCTTTAGTGAACCCCTTAAAAAAAATAAAAATAAAAACAAAGCAAACAATCAGTGCTTTATCATCATACCGCTGAACAAAAAGTGGAATAACACTCGATCAAAAGACGGATATAAATAAACATAGCACCGCTGAAAACGTCATCTTGTCCCGCAAAAAAACGAGCCATCACACAGCATCATGTGCGAAAAAATAAAAAGTTATAGCTCGCAGAATAAAGCGATGCAAAAATAATTATTTTTTCTATAAAATTGTTTTTATTCTATAAAAGTGCCAAAACATAAAAAAAACGATACAAATGAGGTATCGCCATAATCGTACTGACCCAAAGAATAAAACTGCTTTATCAATTTTACCACACGCGGAACGGTTATAAACGCCTCCCCCAAAAGAAATTCATGAATTGCTGATTTTTGTTCATTCTAACCTCGCAAAAATCAAAATAAAAAGCGATCAAAAAATGTCACATGCTCAAAAATGGTACCAATAAAAACGTCAACTCGTACCGCAAAAAATAAGACCTCACATGACTCTGTGGGCCAAAATATGCAAAAATTATAGCTCTCAAAATGTGGTGATGCAAAAACTATTTTTTGCAATAAAAAGCGTCTTTTTTGCGTGACAGCTGCCAATCATAAAAACCCGCTATAAATAGTAAATCAAACCCCCCTTTATCACCCCCTTAGTTAGGAAAAATAATAAAATTACAAAAATGTATTTATTTCCATTTTCCCATTAGGGTTATGGTTAAGGTTAGGGTTGCGGCAAAAGTTAGGGTTAGGGTTGGCGCTAAAGTTAGTATTAGGGTTATGGTTGGGATTAGGGATAGGGGTGTGTTAGGGTTACGTTTGTGGTTAGGGTTGGGACTAGGGTTAGGGGTGTGTAGAGGTTAGGGTTGGAGTTAGAATTGGGGGGTTTCCGCTGTTTAGGCACATCAGGGGCTCTCCAAATGTGACATGACGTCTGATCTCAATTCCAGCCAATTCTGCGTTGAAAAAGTCAAACGGTTGCTCCTTCCCTTCTGAGCTCTGCCATGCGCCCAAACAGTAGTTTACTCCCACATGGGGTATCAGCGTACTCTGGACCCTAAGAGTTATTGTGCAATTTGTCCTATTTCTTCTGTTACCCTTGGGAAAATAAAAAACTGGGGGCGAAAATATCATTTTTTTAAAAAAAAAATGATTTTTTTTGTTTTTACGGCTGTACGTTATAAACTTGTGTGAAGCACTTGGGCTTCATAGCGCTCACCGCACATCTAGATAAGTTCCTTGTGGGGTCTATTTTCCAAAATGGGGTCACTTGTGGGGGGTTTCCACTGTTTAGGTGCATCAGGGGCTCTCCAAATGCGACATGACGCCCCCAGAGCATTCCATCAAAGTCTGCAATCCAAAACGTCACTACTTCCCTTTCGAGCCCCAACGTGTACCCATACAGTAGTTTTCTCCCACATATTGGGTATCAGCGTACTCAGGACAAATTGGACAACAACTTTTGGGGTCCAATTTCTCCTGTTACCCTTGTGAAAATAAAATATTGGGGCGAAAAAAATAATTTTTGTAAAAAAAAAAAAAATTTTTGTTTTTACGGCTGTACGTTATAAACTTCTGTGAAGCACTTGGGGCTTCATAGCGCTCACCACACATCTAGATAAGTTCCTTGTGGGGTCTATTTTCCAAAATGGGGTCACTTGTGGGGGGTTTCCACTGTTTAGGCGCATCAGGGGCTCTCCAAATGCGACATGACGCCCCCAGACCATTCCATCAAAGTCTACAATCCAAAACGTCACTACTTCCCTTCCGAGCCCCAACGTGTACCCATACAGTAGTTTTCTCCCACATATTGGGTATCAGCGTACTCAGGACAAATTGGACAATCACTTTTGGGGTCCAATTTCTCCTGTTACCCTTGTGAAAATAAAATATTGGGGACGAAAAAATCATTTTTGTAAAAAAAAAATAATAATTTTATTTTACAGCTGTACGTTATAAACTTCTGTGAAGCACTTGGGGGTTCAAAGTGCTCACCACACATCTAGATAAGTTCCTTGAGGGGTCTAGTTTCCAAAATGGTGTCATTTGTGGGGGGTTTCCACTGTTTAGGCAGATCAGGAGCTCTCCAAACACGACATGGCATCCAGCCAATTCTGCGTTGAAAAAGTCAAACGGCACTCCTTCCCTTCCAAACTCTGCCATGCACCCAAACAGTGGTTTACCCCCAAATATGGGCTATCAGCGTACTCAGGACAAATTGCACAATAACTTTTGGAGTCTTGTTACCCTTGGGAAAATAAAAATTGGGGTGAAAAGATCTTTTTTGTGGAAAAAAATATGATTTTTTAATTTTACGGCTCTACGTTATAAACTTGTGTGAAGCACTTGGGGGTTCAAATTTGCTCACCAAAGATCTAGATAAGTTCCTTAGGGGGTCTAGTTTCCAAAATGGGGTCACTTGTGGGGGGTTTCCACTGTTTAGGCACATCAGTGGCTCTCCAAATGCAACATGGCGTCCAATCTCAATTCCAGCCAATTTTGGTTGGAAAAAGCCAAATGGTGCTCCTTCCATTCCGAGCTCTGCCGTGCGCCCAAACAGTGGTTCCCCCCCACATATTGGGTATCAGCGTACTCAGAACAAATTGGACAACAACTTTTGTGGTCCAATTTCTCCTGTTACCCTTGGTAAAATAAAAAATTAGTGACTAAAAATAATTTTTGTGGGAAAAAAAATAGGATTTTTTTATTTCATGCCCGGGCATTATAAACTTGTGTGAAGCACTTGGGGGTTCAAAGTGCTCACCAAAGCTATAGATAAGTTCCTTAGGGGGTCTAGTTTCCAAAATGTGGCCACTTGTGGGGGGTTTCTACTGTTTAGGCTCATCTGGGGCACTGCAAACGGAACATGACCCCCATCAACGTCTGCATTCCAAACGTTACTACTTCCTTTCCAAGCCCTGCCGTGCGCCCAAACAGTTTCCCCCCCCACATATTGGGTATCAGCGTACTCAGGACAAATTGGCCAACAACTTTTGGGGTCCAATTTCCTTGGGAAAAATCAAAAATTTGGGACTAAAAAATCATTTTTGTGGAAAATTGTTTCTTTTTTTTTTCACACCCAGGCATTATAAACTTTTGTGAAACACTTGGGGATTCAAAGTGCTCACAACAGATCTAGATAAGTTCCTTAGGGGGTCTAGTTTCCAAAATGGTGTCACTTGTGGGGGGTTTCCACTGTTTAGGCGCATCAGGGGCTCTCCAAACGCGACATGGCGTCCAATCTCAATTCCAGCCAATTTTAGTTTGAAAAAGTCAAACGGCGCTCCTTCCCTTATGAGCTCTGCTGTGCACACATACAGTGGTTTTCCCCCACTTATGGGGTATTGGCGTACTCAGGAGAAATTGCACAACAACTTTATGTGTCCATTTTCTTCTTTTACCCTTGTGAAAATAAAAAAAAGTTTGTAAAAGATAATTTTTGTGGCTAAAAAGTTAAATATTCATTTTTTCCTTCCACGTTGCTTCAGCTCCTGTGAAGCACCTGAAGGGTTAATAAACTTTTTGAATGTGGTTTTGAGTACCTTGAGGGGTGCAGTTTTTATAATGGTGTCACTTTTGGGTATTTTTTGCCATATAGACCCCTCAAAGTGACTTCAAATGTGAGGTGGTCCCTAAAAAAATGGCTTTGTAAATTTTGTTGTAAAAATGAGAAATCGCTGGTCAACTTTTAACCCTTATAATTTCCTAAGAAAAAAAAATTTTGATTCCAAAATTGTGCTGATGTAAAGTAGACATGTGGGAAATGTTATTTCTTAACTATTTTGTGTGACATATTTCTCTATTTTAAGGGAATAAAAATTCAAAGTTTGAAAATTGCAAAAGTTTCAAAATTTTCGCCATATTTGCATTTTTTTCAAAAATAAACGCAAGGTATATCGAAGAAATTTTACCACTAACGTAAAGTACAATATGTCACGAGAAAACAATCTCAGAATCGCGCAGATCCGTTGAAGCGTTCCAGAGTTATAACCTCATAAAGAGACAGTGGTCAGAATTGTAAAAATTGGCCCGGTCATTAACGTGCAAACCACCCTTGGGGGTGAAGGGGTTAATATATAAAGAATGAAACTGGCAGCGACGGTTCAGGATTTAACCCTTTCGGACTATTTGACGAAAAACATATTTTCCCGTAATAAAAAAACGCGACGCAATATCAATACGGAAATTTCGTGCTTTATCATGCAAATCAGTAGGTTGTCAAAGGCAAAAGTCAGTTCGGTCGCAGAGTCGATTCCCGCGGAATGGCATTTTGACATTTCACCATATTTGGAACCGAGAATTAGCCTTTTTTAGAAAGCCTTCCTATTTTAGGGAGTCACAGATTTCTGAATAAACGTCCGAACATTTCAATTTAGGTCTTAAATGAAAGCTGGGGGCCTCCTTCAAAAAAAATCTTTGTCAGATTTCTGATTGGACCCTTGGTTCTGGAGAAATTCTGGTTACAGCGAGATATGAAAATCCCATTCATTTTGGTAGAAATTGGCCTGAGGGGCGCCTCTTTTAGGGGGATGCAGATTTCTAAATAAACAACCTAGAAACATAATTTTGGTCGAAAATAAAAGATAATCGTCTTCTTCAAAAAAATCTTTGTCAGATTTCTGATTGGACTTTTGGTTCTGGAGAAAACCTGGTTAAAGTGAGATAGTAAAATCCCATTCATTTTGTAGGAATGTCGCAGATATTTACTGGTTTCCGCCTCTTTTGGGGTGTAAAATCATCTGAATGCAACAATCTTGGTATCATTTTGAAGGTCTCAAAGAGGCCTATGTGAAACCACCCAATCTTATTGGTTTTGGATGCTTAGTTTTATAGATACAACTTTTTGGTGTAATAATAATTGGCTGATAACAGAAACTGGCGAAACTTAAATCTCCTTTTTTCAAAAATGACACATCTCTGAGTCACAAGTTTTGTCACAAAGACTCTAGAGAAGGTGTACTTTCTTATGACACTAGACTCGGCTTTCGGAAAAAGAGTTGTTTGGAAGAAATCTGGGTTCAAATAGCAAACTATGCTAAAAATGTAAAAAAAAAATGCCGTTTTTGAGGGGCTAGAGGGGTTTGCTCTCGCAGAAAGTTGACAATGGTATCAAATCGATTGTCTCAAAGAGATGGACGTTTTAACATATAAAGAATGAAACGGGCAGCGACGGTTCAGGATTTAACCCTTTCGGACTATTTGACGAAAAACATTTTCCCGTAATAAAAAAACGCGACGCAATATCAACACGGAAATTTCGTGCTTTATCATGCAAATCAGTAGGTTGTCAAAGGCAAAAGTCAGTCCGGTCGCAGAGTCGATTCCCGCGGAATGGCATTTTGACATTTCACCATATTTGGAACCGAGAATTAGCCTTTTTTAGAAAGCCTTCCTATTTTAGGGAATCACAGATTTCTGAATAAACGTCCGAACATTTCAATTTAGGTCTTAAATGAAAGCTGAGGTCCTCCTTCAAAAACATCTGTGTCAGATTTCTGATTGGACCCTTGGTTCTGGAGAAATTCTGGTTACAGCGAGATATGAAAATCCCATTCATTTTGGTAGAAATTGACCTGAGGGCGCCTCTTTCAGGGGGATGCAGATTTCTAAATAAACAACCTAGAAACTTAATTTTGGTCGTAAATTAAAGATGACAAGTCTGGTGCCATGCACGTGTAAGTACACACGGACGGTACAGTGAAACTGCGAATGGCTCATTAAATCAGTTATGGTTCCTTTTAATCGCTCCAAACCATTGACTCGGACAACTGTGGTAATTCTAGAGCTAATACGTGCAAACGAGCGCTGACCGCCAGGGATGCGTGCATTTATCAGACCAAAACCAATCCGGGGTCCCGGGCGTGGCGTCGGGACGGTCCTCCGTGGCCTCCCCCCTGCCGCGCTCTCCCCGTAAGCGTCGCGACTCTGGATAACCTCAGGCCGATCGCACGTCCCCGTGATGGCGACGATCCATTCGGGTGTGCTCAACATATTGAAGCTCCGTTGTGGTGGAGGAAGTGGATATTTGAATGTTTACACAACATTGAAATAAATGTTTTTTGGCCAAAAATACAATTTATCCACCAAGAAACCACTATCTTTACCCACACTTAGGTGACCCTCTCAGGGGGCCCAACAACATACTGAAGCCCCCTGGAGGTGAGAGAAGGGGAAATTTTGATTTTTACACAAAATTAAAAAAAATGATTTTTGACCAAAAATTCAATTTTTCACCCATGAACCCAAAACTTTGCACCCGCCAAGGTGACCATTTCGGGGGGCCCCACAACATATGAAAGCTCCCTGGAGGTGAGAGAAGGGGAAATTTGGATTTTTACACAAAATAAAAAAAAATGATTTTTGACCAAAAATTCTATTTTTCACCCATGAGCCCAAAACTTTACACCTGCCTAGGTGACCCTCTATGGGGGCCCCACAACATACTGAAGCCCCCTGGAGGTGAGAGAAGGGGAAATTTGGATTTTTACACAAAATAAAAAAAAAAGATTTTTGACCAAAAATTCAATTTTTCACCCATGAACCCAAAACTTTGCACCCGCCTAGGTGACCCTCTCGGGGGCCCCACAACATATGAAAGCTCCCTGGAGGTGATCGAAAGGGAAATTTGGATTTTTACACAAAATAAAAAAAAAAGATTTTTGACCAAAAATTCAATTTTTCACCCATGAACCCAAAACTTTGCACCCGCCTAGGTGACCCTCTCGGGGGGCCCCACAACATATGAAAGCTCCCTGGAGGTGATCGAAAGGGAAATTTGGATTTTTACTCAAAATTCAAAAAAACGACTAAGTCAGAAAATTCTCAGAAAAATGACAAAGTCCCAAGGACCCTTCTTCAAAATCATACACAGGCCTCTGGAAGTGTCCTGGGTATAGCTCCCGTGGCTCCCCCCTGCCTGGAAGTCTGAAATAACTCAGAAAAATGACTAAGTCTAAAAAAACGATTTTTGACCAAAAATTCAATTTTTCACCCATGAACCCAAAACTTTACACCCGCCTAGGTGACCCTCTCGGGGGGCCCCACAACATATGAAAGCTCCCTGGAGGTGATCGAAAGGGAAATTTGGATTTTTACTCAAAATTCAAAAAAACGACTAAGTCAGAAAATTCTCAGAAACATGGCAAAGTCCCAAGGACCCTTCTTCAAAATCATACACAGGCTTCTGGAAGTGTTCGGGGTACAGCACCCGTGGCGCCCCCCTGCCTGGAAGTCTGAAACAACTCAGAAAAATGACTAAGTCCCAAGGACCCTTCTTCAAAATCATACCAGGCCTCTGGAAGTGTCCTGGGTATAGCTCCCGTGGCTCCCCCCTGCCTGGAAGTCTGAAACAACTCAGAAAAATGACTAAGTCTAAAAAAATGATTTTTGACCAAAAATTCAATTTTTCACCCATGAACCCAAAACTTTGCACCCGCCTAGGTGACCCTCTCGGGGGGCCCCACAACATATGAAAGCTCCCTAGAGGTGAGAGAAAGAGAAATTTGGATTTTTACACAAAATAAAAAAAAAAAAACGATTTTTGACCAAAAAATCAATTTTTCACCCATGAACCCAAAACTTTGCACCTGCTAATGTGACCCTTTCTGGGGCCCCACAACATATTAAAGTCCCCTGGAGGTGAGAGAAGGGGAAATTTTGATTTTTACACAAAATTAAAAAAAATGATTTTTGACCAAAAATTCAATTTTTCACCCATGAACCCAAAACTTTGCACCCGCCTAGGTGACCCTCTCGGGGGGCCCCAAACATACTGAAGCCCCCTGGAGGTGAGAGAAGGGGAAATTTGGATTTTTACACAAAATAAAAAAAAACTATTTTTGACCAAAAATTCAATTTTTCACCCATGAATCCAAAACTTTGCACCCGCCAAGGTGACCATTTCGGGGGGCCCCACAACATATTGAAGCCCCCTGGAGGTGGAGAAGGGGAAATTTGGATTTTTACACAAAATAAAAAAATCGTTTTTGACCAAAAATTCAATTTTTCACCCATGAGCCCAAAACTTTACACCCGCCTAGGTGACCCTCTATGGGGGCCCCACAACATACTGAAGGAGGTGAGAGAAGGGGAAATTTGGATTTTTACACAAAATAAAAAAAAACTATTTTTGACCAAAAATTCAATTTTTCACCATGAACCCAAAACTTTGCACCCGCCTAGGTGACCCTCTCGGGGGGCCCCACAACATATGAAAGCTCCCTGGAGGTGAGAGAAAGGGAAATTTGGATTTTTACTCAAAATTCAAAAAAACGACTAAGTCAGAAAATTCTCAGAAAAATGGCAAAAGTCCCAAGGACTCTTTTTCAAAATCATACACAGGCCTCTGGAAGTGTTCTGGGTACAGCTCCCGTGGCTCCCCCCTGCCTGGACGTCTGAAACAACTCAGAAAAATGACTAAGTCTAAAAAAACGATTTTTGACCAAAAATTCAATTTTTCACCCATGAACCCAAAACTTTACACCCGCCTAGGTGACCCTCTATAGGGGCCCCACAACATTCTGAAGCCCCCTGGAGGTGAGAGAAGGGTAAATTTGGATTTTTGGGCGCTCTTAAAGGGATCATTGCCATGAAAGTCAGGTAAAATCGCCCCAGCGCTCTGGTTCTGTCCCTGGGCGCTCTTAAAGGGATCATTGCCATGGAAGTCAGGGCAAATCGCACCAGCGCTCTGGTCCTGTCCCCGGGTGCTCTTAAAGGGATCATTGCCATGAAAGTCAGGTAAAATCGCCCCAGCGCTCTGGTTCTGTCCCCAGGCGCTCTTAAAGGAATCATTGCCATGAAAGTCAGGGAAAATCGCCCCAGCGCTCTGGTCCTGTCCCCAGGCGCTCTTAAAGGGATCATTGCCATGAAAGTGAGGGCAAATCGCCCCAGCGCTCTGGTCCTGTCCCCAGGCGCTCTTAAAGGGATCATTGCCATGGAAGTCAGGGCAAATCGCCCCAGCGCTCTGGTCCTGTCCCCGGGTGCTCTTAAAGGGATCATTGCCGTGAAAGTCAGGGCACATCACCTCAGCGCTCTGGTCCTGTCCCCGGGCGCTCTTAAAGGGATCATTGCCATGGAAGTCAGGTAAAATCGCCCCAGCGCTCTGGTCCTGTCCCCGGGCGCTCTTAAAGGGATCATTACCATGATAGTCAGGTAAAATCGCCCCAGCGCTCTGGTTCTGTCCCCAGGCGCTATTAAAGGGATCATTGCCATGGAAGTCAGGTAAAATCGCCCCAGCGCTCTGGTCCTGTCCCGGGCGCTCTTAAAGGGATCATTACCATGATAGTCAGGTAAAATCGCCCCAGCGCTCTGGTCCTGTCCTCGGGCGCTCTTAAAGGGATCATTGCCATGAAAGTCAGGGCAAATCGCACCAGCGCTCTGGTCCTGTCCCCAGGCGCTCTTAAAGGGATCATTGCCATGAAAGTCAGGGCAAATCGCCGCAGCGCTCTGGTTCTGTACCTGGGCGCTCTTAAAGGGATCATTGCCATGGAAGTCAGAGCAAATCGCCCAAGCGCTTTGGTTCTGTCCCCGGGCGCTCTTAAAGGGATCATTGCCATGGAAGTCAGGGCAAATCGCCCCAGCGCTCTGGTCCTGTCCCCAGGCGCTCTTAAAGGGATCATTGCCGTGAAAGTCAGGGCACATCGCCCCAGCGCTCTGGTCCTGTCCCCGGGCGCTCTTAAAGGGATCATTGCCATGAAAGTCAGGGCAAATCGCCCCAGCGCTCTGGTCCTGTCCCCAGGTGCTCTTAAAGGGATCATTGCCATGGCGCAGAATATGTGCCCAATATTGTTTTCTGACAGGACTGCAGAGGCACTGTATGGCGCAGAATATGTGCCCAATATTTTTTTCTGACAGGACCGCAGAGGCACTGTATGGCGCAGAATATGTGCCAATATTTTTTTCTGACAGGACTGCAGAGGCACTGTATGGCGCAGAATATGTGCCCAATATTTTTTTCTGACAGGACTGCAGAGGCACTGTATGGCGCAGTTCTGTTTTTTTTTTTTTTTTAACTGGGGCGATTTGTGGGCGTCAACTACATATTTAAATGCAAGAGGGGGCAGTGGTTTTAAAATGGCGGTGACGCGTAGGCGACAGTTACATTCACTGTGCGCCTGCGCACACCGCGCCATTCTCATATGGGCCCTGGGTGTCAACTTGAGGTGCAGGAGAGGGCGGGATTGTTTCGGCGCCTGCGCAGTTTTCGCTTTGCATCACCATTTTCTTGAAGACACTGCAGTGTGTCTTCAAGAAAATGGCGCTGGAAAGCGCGGACTGGGCATGCGCCGATGATGGCGATATCGGCGCCTGCGCAGTCCTTCCTTTCCGGCGCCATTTTCTTGAAGACACACTGCAGTGTCTTCCACAATATGGCGCCAGAAAGCGCGCACTGGGCATGCGCCGATTCCGGCGTCACAACCCGCCCTCTCCTGACATCCATCCCAGCAACAGAACGCGGCGCCGGCACACCAGATCGGTAAGTTGTGTCGGAGATCGCGGTATGCGTTCAGGGCTTATGCATACCGCAATCTCCTGGGCCACCCTCCTCCTCCCCGGGGGCGTCACTCTGTCCAGACTCCGCAGGCGCGTCGCGCTTGCGCAGTCTATAAAGGCTTCAGACAGAGTGACGCTCCCACCGTTATATTATAGACTAGTGATGAACCCGTTCTATGCCCGGGTGGCAAGCATTTTTATTGGTATATGGTCTTCCATCCTGGTATGTGCTGCCCCCCTCCTAACCTGGTATACATGGCACCCCTCATCCCTATCCTGGTATATATGGTCCCCTCACCCCCACCCAATCCTGGTATGTATGGCACCCCATTCCTCATCCTGGTATGCATGGTACCCCCTCATCCCTATCCTGGTATGCATGGTACCCCCTCATCCCATAAATTGGTGTGTCAGCTTTCCTGCATTAAGGAACTGGTTAAAAGTACCATCACGAATGGCAAAGTGGTATGAATACCATTGAAGTTGAGTCACATTTCCTCGACCAACTGTTTTTTTTAGTTCTGTAGTCCACCCAGAGTCACCATAAGGGAAAAGCAAAGGGTAGCACATTGGGTCACAGAGTCTACTCAGGATTGATATATTTTGTAAAGTGCCACTTTTGGGATGAATGGTAATGTCACGGTTTTCTGGGGGTGCACCATCTGCGCTGTGGAAAATGGCAGCAATTTCCCCTCTGGCAGTTGGAGCATTGATTCTGCCAGGGTGCATCGTATTTACTTTTTCTCTCATGAAAGTCATGCTATATTCAATAGGCATTCGGTTTTCCAGATTTGCTTTCAGCATTTCTTCTTGCTCAAATTGCATATTTTTGTATTGTCTGGAGAAAGGATTGATGTCTTCGAGAATTTTTTGTAGATTTTCCATAACATTACGAATGCATCCACTGTTGGCTGGATTTTGCATTCTTTCATTCAAGGCTTGAGCCGAATCCAGAATATATAACTGGGCGAATGTTGGTGATTCACCTTGGTTAGGGTGCAGCGCAGATGTTGCATGGTAAATTTGCCCATGGATTCTGTAGCAGAAAGGACCTGATCGCCTGTTAATTGATTGGTCAATTTGTGCACCCATTGATGCAAAAGCGTTTGCACTATTGTATGATCTTATGTTTTCCATAAAATTCTTGGAGTTTGGTTCCAATCTCTTCATGCAGTTAGTAATATAGGGATTCATTCGTACTTCTTCCAGTATGATGGTTCCATTATGACAACAGTTTGTTGTAATTTCATTTTGGAAATGGTTAGCATTACAAAATGAGCATTTGTTGTTCATTGGGCCAAGATAGCACGCTTCAATGTCGTCTTCATTGAAGTTTTCAGTCAGTAAAGCAGTGTTGCGACATCTTACGTTCTTACCCCAGCGGGCAGGTTGTTTAGCACGGGCTACTCTTTTTGTCTCAGCATTGGCTTTGCGATGCTGCTGAAGCTCACCTTCTGTCATACTCTCTTGGGCAGACCTATGCTTTTCAGCAGGGCCGGCTCCAGGTTTTTATGGGCCCCGGGCGAAGGAGCCTCAGTGGGCCCCTTTAACACAGACCACGATTCATGGTGCACAGATACAGCAGAGAAATATGGGTATAGTACAATGCCAAATACTTCACTTCTTCCATTACATGAGTGATATCTATTGTAAATTGTACAATAGCTCAAAAACCGCCAAATCCTCACAGCGCACAGAACAGACTGGACAGTACAGTCCTCCATACAATATTATGGGCACCACATAGTCTCCCTCTCATCACCCATATAATACCCCATGCAGGATGTCACCCCGCCATCCCCCATATAATGCTCCATACAGAATAATGGACCCAATATAATGCTCCATACAGAATACTGGACCCAAAATAATGCTCCATACAGAATACTGGACCCAATATAATGCTCCATACAGGATAATGGTCCCCATATAATGCTCCATACAGGATACTGGTCCCCATATAATGCTCCATACAAAATATGGAGCTCTCCTCTGCGCTGTACTGCGTTCTGCACTGTTACGGCTCAGGAAAGGGCGCTGTGGAAAGCCTCCCCATTATCATCAATGCCTGCCCATCATCATCAATGCCTCCCCATCATCATCATGGCCTCACCATCATCATCATGGACTCCCCATTATCATTAATGCCTGCCCATCATCATCATCGCCTCCCCAATATCATCAATGCCTGCCCATCATCATCATGGCCTCCCCATTATCATCAATGCCTGCCCATCATCATTATCGCCTCGCCAATATCACCAATGCCTGCCCATCATTATCATGGCCTCCCCATCATCATCATGGCCTCCCCATTATCATCAATGCCTGCCCATCATCATCATCTCCTCCCTATTATCATCAATGCCTGCCCATCATCATTATCGCCTCCCCAATATCATCAATGCCTGCCCATCATTATCATGGCCTCCCTATCATCATCAATGCCTGCCCATTATCATCAATGCATTGCCTGCCCATCATCACACACAGACAGCACACAAGCACTCTCTCACATACATACATAACACATACCACATACACACACACACACACACACACAAGCACCGCACTACATACACACAGACACACACAGACACATACACACACACACACACGACACATCTCACCTGTCTGGCGATCGCGCCCTCTCTGCCACAGCCGGCCGCTGAATGATGACGTCATTCAGCGGCCTGCTGTGAGAGGAAGCGCCGGCGCCCCCTGGAGCCCGGAGCTGCGGCAGCGGAGGCACGGGAGAGGTAAGTATTGTGCCAGCTCCTGCCGGGGCCCTGAGCAAGCGGGGGGGGCCCAGCGGCGGCGCTGACACCGCTCTCCTCCGCTAACGGGCGCGGGGGTGCCAGACTGCGAGTGGGCCCTCCCGCCTGCTCAGGGCCCCGGCACTTGCCCGGGTGTGCCGGGTGCTGACGCCGGCCCTGCCTTTCAGCGTCAGCTTTGCGCATCTTTTGACGCTTTTCTTGTGTGACATTATGACGGGCAGCCCTTCTTCTGACAGTGTCTTCATGCTGCAATTTAAGGTGCTGTTTTTTACCTCTACTTCTACGAAACTTTTGAGCTTCTGCCCTTTTTTTTCTTTTTGCCTCAGTTTCCTCCTGAGAAAGAACTTGCTTGCGTTTGGGTGGCATTATTATGAATTTACGGAACGAATAAGGTTTTAAAGTTTACCAAATGTTTTTTTTTTTTATTCCAGACACCGGAGGCACTGGATGGCGCAGAATATATGTGCCCAATTTTTTATTTTTCTGACACCGGAGGCCCTGTATGGCGCAGAATATATGTGCCCAATTTTTTATTTTTCTGACACCGGAGGCACTGGATGGCGCAGAATATATGTGCCCAATTTTTTATTTTTCTGACACCGGAGGCACTGGATGGCGCAGAATATATGTGCCCAATTTTTTATTTTTCTGACACCGGAGGCCCTGTATGGCGCAGAATATATGTGCCCAATTTTTTATTTTTCTGACACCGGAGGCACTGGATGGCGCAGAATATATGTGCCCATTTTTTTATTTTTCTGACACCGGAGGCACTGTATGGCGCAGAATATATGTGCCCAATTTTTATTTTTCTGACACTGGAGGCACTGGATGGCGCAGAATATATGTGCTCAATTTTTTATTTTTCTGACACCGGAGACACTGAATGGCGCAGAATATATGTGGCCAATTTTTTTTCTGATACCGAGGCCCTGTATGGTGCAGAATATATGTGCCCAATTTTTTATTTTTCTGACACCGGAGGCACTGGATGGCGCAGAATATATGTGGCCAATTTTTTATTTTTCTGACACCGGAGGCACTGGATGGGCAGAATATATGTGCCAATTTTTTATTTTTCTGACACCGGAGGCCTGATGGACGCAGAATATATGTGCCAATTTTTTATTTTTCTGACACCGGAGGCCCTGTATGGCGCAGAATATATGTGCCCAATTTTTTAATATGTGGTCCAATTTTTATTTTTCTGAACCGGAGGCACTGGATGGCGCAGAATATATGTGCCAAATTTTTTTACTGATACCGCGAGGCCATGTATGGGCAGAATATGTGCCCAATTTTTTATTTTCTGACAACCAGAGGCACTGTATGGCGCAGAATATGTGCCCAATATTTTTTCTGACAGGACGCAGAGGCACTGTATGGCGCAGAATATGTGCCCAATATTTTTTTCTGACAGGACGCAGAGGCACTGTATGGCGCAGAATATGTGCCCAATATTTGTTTCTGACAGGACCGCAGAGGCACTGTATGGCGCAGAATATGTGCCCAATATTTGTTTCTGACAGGACCGCAGAGGCACTGTATGGCGCAGAATATGTGCCCAATATTTTTTTCTGACAGGACGCAGAGGCACTGTATGGCGCAGAATATGTGCCCAATATTTGTTTTTCTGACAGGACGCAGAGGCACTGTATGGCGCAGAATATGTGCCCAATATTTTTTTCTGACAGGACCGCAGAGCACTGTATGGCGCAGAATATGTGCCCAATATTTGTTTCTGACAGGACTGCAGAGGCACTGTATGGCGCAGAATATGTGCCCAATATTTTTTTCTGACAGGATTGCAGAGGCACTGTATGGCGCAGAATATGTGCCCAATATTTGTTTCTGACAGCCGCAGAGGCACTGTATGGCGCAGAATATGTGCCCAATATTTTTTTCTGACAGGACCGCAGAGGCACTGTATGGCGCAGAATATGTGCCCAATATTTTTTTCTGACAGGACCGCAGAGGCACTGTATGGCGCAGAATATGTGCCCAATATTTTTTCTGACAGGACCGCAGAGGCACTGTATGGCGCAGAATATGTGCCCAATATTTGTTTCTGACAGGACCGCAGAGTCACTGTATGGCGCAGAATATGTGCCCAATATTTGTTTCTGACAGGACCGCAGAGGCACTGTATGGCGCAGAATATGTGCCCAATATTTTTTTCTGACAGGACTGCAGAGGCACTGTATGGCGCAGAATATGTGCCCATATTTGTTTCTGACAGGACCGCAGAGGCACTGTATGGCGCAGAATATGTGCCCAATATTTTTTCTGACAGGACCGCAGAGGCACTGTATGGCGCAGAATATGTGCCCAATATTTTTTTCTGACAGGACTGCAGAGGCACTGTATGGCGCAAAATATGTGCCCAATATTTTTTTCTGAAGGACGCAGAGGCACTGTATGGCGCAAAATATGTGCCATAATTTTTCTGACAGGACGCAGAGGCACTGATGGCGCAGATATGTGCCCAATATTTTTTTCTGACAGGACCGCAGAGGCACTGTATGGCGCAGAATATGTGCCCAATATTTGTTTCTGACAGGACCGCAGAGGCACTGTATGGCGCAGAATATGTGCTAATATTTGTTTCTGACAGGACCGCAGAGGCACTGTATGGCGCAGAATATGTGCCCAATATTTGTTTCTGACAGGACCGCAGAGGCACTGTATGGCGCAGAATATGTGCCCAATATTTTTTTCTGACAGGACCGCAGAGGCACTGTATGGCGCAGAATATGTGCCCAATATTTTTTTCTGACAGGACGCAGAGGCACTGTATGGCGCAAAATATGTGCCCAATATTTGTTTCTGACAGGACCGCAGAGGCACTGTATGGCGCAGAATATGTGCCCAATATTTGTTTCTGACAGGACTGCAGAGGCACTGTATGGCGCAGAATAGTGCCAATATTTTTTCTGACAGGACCGCAGAGGCACTGTATGCGCAAAATATGTGCCCAATATTTTTCTGACAGGACCGCAGAGGCACTGTATGGCGCAGAATATGTGCCCAATATTTGTTTCTGACAGGACCGCAGAGGCACTGTATGGCGCAGAATATGTGCCCAATATTTTTTTCTGACAGGACTGCAGAGGCACTGTATGGCGCAGAATATGTGCCCAATATTTGTTTCTGACAGGACTGCAGAGGCACTGTATGGCGCAGAATATGTGCCCAATATTTGTTTTCTGACAGGACTGCAGAGGCACTGTATGGCGCAGAATATGTGCCCAATATTTGTTTCTGACAGGACCGCAGAGGCACTGTATGGCGCAGAATATGTGCCCAATATTTTTTTCTGACAGGACTGCAGAGGCACTGTATGGCGCAGAATATGTGCCCAATATTGTTTTCTGACAGGACCGCAGAGGCACTGTATGGCGCAGAATATGTGCCCAATATTTTTTTCTGACAGGACCGCAGAGGCACTGTATGGCGCAGAATATGTGCCCAATATTTGTTTCTGACAGGACCGCAGAGGCACTGTATGGCGCAGAATATGTGCCCAATATTTTTTTCTGACAGGACCGCAGAGGCACTGTATGGTGCAGAATATGTGCCTAATATTTTTTTCTGACAGGACCGCAGAGGCACTGTATGGCGCAGAATATGTGCCCAATATTTTTTCTGACAGGACTGCAGAGGCACTGTATGGTGCAGAATATGTGCCTAATATTTTTTTCTGACAGGACCGCAGAGGCACTGTATGGCGCAAAATATGTGCCCAATATTTTTTTCTGACAGGACCGCAGAGGCACTGTATGGCGCAGAATATGTGCCCAATATTTTTTTCTGACAGGACCGCAGAGGCACTGTATGGTGCAGAATATGTGCCTAATATTTTTTTCTGACAGGACCGCAGAGGCACTGTATGGTGCAGAATATGTGCCCAATATTTTTTTCTGACAGGACGCAGAGGCACTGTATGGTGCAGAATATGTGCCTAATATTTTTTTCTGACAGGACCGCAGAGGCACTGTATGGCGCAGAATTTGTGCCCAATATTTTTTCTGACAGGACTGCAGAGGCACTGTATGGTGCAGAATATGTGCCCAATATTGTTTTCTGACAGGACCGCAGAGGCACTGTATGGTGCAGAATATGTGCCTAATATTTTTTTCTGACAGGACCGCAGAGGCACTGTATGGTGCAGAATATGTGCCTAATATTTTTTTCTGACAGGACCGCAGAGGCACTGTATGGCGCAGAATATGTGCCCAATATTTTTTTCTGACAGGACCGCAGAGGCACTGTATGGCGCAGAATATGTGCCTAATATTTTTTTCTGACAGGACCGCAGAGGCACTGTATGGTGCAGAATATGTGCCCAATATTTTTTTCTGACAGGACCGCAGAGGCACTGTATGGCGCAGAATATGTGCCCAATATTTTTTTCTGACAGGACTGCAGAGGCACTGTATGGTGCAGAATATGTGCCCAATATTTTTTTCTGACAGGACCGCAGAGGCACTGTATGGTGCAGAATATGTGCCTAATATTTTTTCTGACAGGACCGCAGAGGCACTGTATGGTGCAGAATATGTGCCCAATATTTGTTTCTGACAGGACCGCAGAGGCACTGTATGGTGCAGAATATGTGCCCAATATTTTTTTCTGACAGGACCGCAGAGGCACTGTATGGCGCAGAATATGTGCCCAATATTTTTTTCTGACAGGACCGCAGAGGCACTGTATGGCGCAGAATATGTGCCCAATATTTGTTTCTGACAGGACCGCAGAGGCACTGTATGGTGCAGAATATGTGCGTAATATTTGTTTGACAGGACCGCAGAGGCACTGTATGGCGCAGTTCTGTTTTTTTTTTTTTTTTTTTAACTGGGGGCGATTTGTGGGCGTCAACTACATATTTAAATGCAAGAGGGGGCATTGGTTTTAAAATGGCGGTGACGCGTAGGCGACAGTTACATTCACTGTGCGCCTGCGCACACCGCGCCATTCTCATATGGGCCCTGAGTGTCAACTTGAGGTGCAGGAGAGGGCGGGATTGTTTCGGCGCCTGCGCAGTTTTCGCTTTGCATCACCATTTTCTTGAACAAGAAATATCGTCACTCCTTGCGGAGATCAACATGCTAAGCATGCAGATGAGGAGACTTAAAGCCGCAATGCTCCTCTGGGAAATATGCTAATTATGCAAAATTGTCTCTTCAGAGAGGAAGAGAGCTAGAACTCTAGTGCCACCTTTTGGAAGGTAGCAATCCTACAAGTCAATGTCGACCCTTTAACGAGCCTTATCACATGACCTAGGATAATAGCCAAACCAGAATCTCAATTTGCAGACACTGTGTTTCGGGGTTCAGCCCCTCGTCAGTGCAAAGCGGAGATCTGGTTTGGCTGTGCATTGAGAGCGCATTTCTGTCTCTTGGTGTGCATGAAGCTGTGCATTGAGAGCGCATTTCTGCCTATCGGTGCGCATGAAGCTGTGTATTCAGGAGGTCGCATTTCTGCCTATCGGTGTGCATGAAGCTGTGCATTCAGGAGAGCGCATTTCTGCCTATCGGTGTGCATGAAGCTGTGCATTCAGGAGAGGGCATTTCTGTCTCTTGGTGTGCATGAAGCTGTGCATTCAGGAGAGCGCATTTCTGCCTATCGGTGTGCATGAAGGTTTGCATTCAGGAGAGGGCATTTCTGTCTCTTGGTGCGCATGAAGGTGTGCATTCAGGAGAGCGCATTTCTGTCTATCGGTGTGCATGATGGTGTGCATTCAGGAGAGCGCATTTCTGTCTATCGGTGTGCATGAAGCTGTGCATTGAGACAGCATTTCTGTCTATCGGTGTGCATGAAGGTGTGCATTCAGGAGAGCGCATTTCTGTCTCTTGGTGCGCATGAAGGTGTGCATTCAGGAGAGCGCATTTCTGTCTCTTGGTGCGCATGAAGGTGTGCATTCAGGAGCTCGCATTTCTGCCTCTTGGTGTGCATGAAGGTGTGCATTCAGGAGAGCGCATTTCTGCCTTTTGGTGTGCATGAAGGTGTGCATTGAGAGCGCATTTCTGTCCCTTGGTGCGCATGAAGGTGTGCATTCAGGAGAGCACATTTCTGTCTCTTGGTGTGCATGATGGAGTGCATTCAGGAGAGCGCATTTCTGTCTCTTGGTGTGCATGAAGCTGTGCATTGAGAGCGCATTTCTGTCTATCGGTGTGCATGAAGCTGTGCATTGAGAGCGCATTTCTGTCTATCGGTGTGCATGAAGGTGTGCATTCAGGAGAGCGCATTTCTGTCTCTTGTTGTGCATGAAGGTGTGCATTCAGGAGAGCGCATTTCTGTCTCTTGGTGTGCATGAAGGTGTGCATTCAGGAGAGCGCATTTCTGTCTCTTGGTGTGCATGATGGTGTGCATTCAGGAGAGCCCATTTCTGTCTCTTGGTGTGCATTGAGAGCGCATTTCTGTCTATCGGTGTGCATGAAGCTGTGCATTGAGAGCGCATTTCTGTCTATCGGTGTGCATGAAGCTGTGCATTGAGAGCGCATTTCTGCCTATCGGTGTGCATGAAGCTGTGCATTGAGAGCGCATTTCTGCCTATCGGTGTGCATGAAGCTGTGCATTCAGGAGGTCGCATTTCTGCCTATTGGTGTGCATGAAGGTCTGCATTCAGGAGAGGGCATTTCTGTCTCTTGGTGTGCATGAAGGTGTGTATTCAGGAGAGGGCATTTCTGTCTCTTGGTGTGCATGAAGCTGTGCATTGAGACCGCATTTCTGTGTATCGGTGTGCATGAAGGTGTGCATTGAGACCGCATTTCTGTCTATCGGTGTGCATGAAGGTGTGCATTCAGGAGAGCGCATTTCTGTCTATCGGTGTGCATGAAGCTGTGCATTCAGGAGAATGCATTTCTGTCTCTTGGTGCGCATGAAGGTGTGCATTCAGGAGAGTGCATTTCTGCCTCTTGGTGTGCATGAAGGTGTGCATTCAGGAGAGCGCATTTCTGTCTCTTCGTGCGCATGAAGGTGTGCATTCAGGAGCTCCCATTCTGCCTCTTGGTGTGCATGAAGGTGTGCATTCAGGAGAGCGCATTTCTGTCTCTTGGTGTGCATGAAGGTGTGCATTCAGGAGAGCGCATTTCTGTCTATCGGTGTGCATGAAGGTGTGCATTCAGGAGAGCGCATTTCTGTCTCTTGGTGCGCATGAAGGTGTGCATTCAGGAGAGCGCATTTCTGCATCTTGGTGTGCATGAAGGTGTGCATTCAGGAGAGCGCATTTCTGTCTCTTCGTGCGCATGAAGGTGTGCATTCAGGAGCTCGCACTTCTGCCTCTTGGTGTGCATGAAGGTGTGCATTCAGGAGAGGGCATTTCTGCCTCTTGGTGCGCATGAAGGTGTGCATTCAGGAGAGCGCATTTCTGCCTTTTGGTGTGCATGAAGGTGTGCATTGAGAGCGCATTTCTGTCCCTTGGTGCGCATGAAGGTGTGCATTCAGGAGAGTGCATTTCTGTCTCTTGGTGTGCATGAAGCTGTGCATTCAGGAGAGCGCATTTCTGTCTCTTGGTGTGCATGAAGGTGTGCACTCAGGAGACCGCATTTCTGTCTCTTGGTGCGCATGAAGGTGTGCATTCAGGAGCTCGCATTTCTGCCTCTTGGTGTGCATGAAGGTGTGCATTCAGGAGAGCGCATTTCTGCCTTTTGGTGTGCATTGAGAGCGCATTTCTGTCCCTTGGTGCGCATGAAGGTGTGCATTCAGGAGAGCGCATTTCTGTCTATCGGTGTGCATGAAGCTGTGCATTGAGAGCGCATTTCTGTCTATCGGTGTGCATGAAGGTGTGCATTCAGGAGAGCGCATTTCTGTCTCTTGTTGTGCATGAAGGTGTGCATTCAGGAGAGCGCATTTCTGTCTCTTGGTGTGCATGAAGGTGTGCATTCAGGAGAGCGCATTTCTGTCTCTTGGTGTGCATGATGGTGTGCATTCAGGAGAGCCCATTTCTGTCTCTTGGTGTGCATTGAGAGCGCATTTCTGTCTATCGGTGTGCATGAAGCTGTGCATTGAGAGCGCATTTCTGTCTATCGGTGTGCATGAAGCTGTGCATTGAGAGCGCATTTCTGCCTATCGGTGTGCATGAAGCTGTGCATTGAGAGCGCATTTCTGCCTATCGGTGTGCATGAAGCTGTGCATTCAGGAGGTCGCATTTCTGCCTATCGGTGTGCATGAAGGTCTGCATTCAGGAGAGGGCATTTCTGTCTCTTGGTGTGCATGAAGGTGTGTATTCAGGAGAGGGCATTTCTGTCTCTTGGTGTGCATGAAGCTGTGCATTGAGACCGCATTTCTGTGTATCGGTGTGCATGAAGGTGTGCATTGAGACCGCATTTCTGTCTATCGGTGTGCATGAAGCTGTGCATTCAGGAGAATGCATTTCTGTCTCTTGGTGCGCATGAAGGTGTGCATTCAGGAGAGTGCATTTCTGCCTCTTGGTGTGCATGAAGGTGTGCATTCAGGAGAGCGCATTTCTGTCTCTTCGTGCGCATGAAGGTGTGCATTCAGGAGCTCCCATTCTGCCTCTTGGTGTGCATGAAGGTGTGCATTCAGGAGAGCGCATTTCTGTCTCTTGGTGTGCATGAAGGTGTGCATTCAGGAGAGCGCATTTCTGTCTATCGGTGTGCATGAAGGTGTGCATTCAGGAGAGCGCATTTCTGTCTCTTGGTGCGCATGAAGGTGTGCATTCAGGAGAGCGCATTTCTGCATCTTGGTGTGCATGAAGGTGTGCATTCAGGAGAGCGCATTTCTGTCTCTTCGTGCGCATGAAGGTGTGCATTCAGGAGCTCGCACTTCTGCCTCTTGGTGTGCATGAAGGTGTGCATTCAGGAGAGGGCATTTCTGCCTCTTGGTGCGCATGAAGGTGTGCATTCAGGAGAGCGCATTTCTGCCTTTTGGTGTGCATGAAGGTGTGCATTGAGAGCGCATTTCTGTCCCTTGGTGCGCATGAAGGTGTGCATTCAGGAGAGTGCATTTCTGTCTCTTGGTGTGCATGAAGCTGTGCATTCAGGAGAGCGCATTTCTGTCTCTTGGTGTGCATGAAGGTGTGCACTCAGGAGACCGCATTTCTGTCTCTTGGTGCGCATGAAGGTGTGCATTCAGGAGCTCGCATTTCTGCCTCTTGGTGTGCATGAAGGTGTGCATTCAGGAGAGCGCATTTCTGCTTTTGGTGTGCATTGAGAGCGCATTTCTGTCCCTTGGTGCGCATGAAGGTGTGCATTCAGGAGAGCGCATTTCTGTCTCTTGGTGTGCATGAAGCTGTGCATTAGGAGAGGCGCATTTCTGCCTTTTGGTGTGCATGAAGGTGTGCATTCAGGAGAGCGCATTTCTGTCTCTTGGTGTGCATGAAGGTGTGCATTCAGGAGAGCGCATTTCTGTCTCTTGGTGCGCATGAAGGTGTGCATTCAGGAGCTCGCATTTCTGCCTCTTGGTGTGCATGAAGGTGTGCATTCATGAGAGTGCATTTCTGCCTTTTGGTGTGCATGAAGGTGTGCATTGAGAGCGCATTTCTGTCCTTGGTGTGCATGAAGGTGTGCATTCAGGAGAGCGCATTTCTGCTTTTGGTGTGCATGAAGGTGTGCATTCAGGAGAGCGCATTTCTGCCTTTTGGTGTGCATGAAGGTGTGCATTGAGAGCGCATTTCTGTCCCTTGGTGTGCATGAAGGTGTGCATTCAGGAGAGGGCATTTCTGTCTCTTGGGTGCATGATGGTGTGCATTCAGGAGAGCGCATTTCTGTCTCTTGGTGTGCATGAAGGTGTGCATTCAGGAGAGCGCATTTCTGTATCTTGGTGTGCATGATGGTGTGCATTCAGGAGAGCGCATTTCTGTCTCTTGCTGTGCATGAAGGTGTGCATTTCAGGAGAGCGCATTTCTGCCTTTTGGTGTGCATGAAGGTGTGCATTGAGAGCGCATTTCTGTCTCTTGGTGCGCATGAAGGTGTGCATTCAGGAGAGCGCATTTCTGTCTCTTGGTGTGCATGAAGGTGTGCATTCAGGAGAGCGCATTTCTGTCTCTTGGTGTGCATGAAGGTGTGCATTCAGGAGAGCGCATTTCTGTCTCTTGGTGTGCATGAAGGTGTGCATTCAGGAGAGGGCATTTCTGCCTTTTGGTGTGCATGAAGGTGTGCATTCAGGAGAGCGCATTTCTGTCTTTGGTGTGCATGAAGGTGTGCATTCAGGAGAGCGCATTTCTGTCTCTTGGTGCGCATGAAGGTGTGCATTCAGGAGAGCGCATTTCTGTCTCTTGGTGCGCATGAAGGTGTGCATTCAGGAGAGCGCATTTCTGCCTCTTGGTGCGCATGAAGGTGTGATTCAGGAGAGCGCATTTCTGTCTCTTGGTGTGCATGATGGTGTGCATTCAGGAGAGCGCATTTCTGTCTCTTGGTGCGCATGAAGGTGTGCATTCAGGAGAGCGCATTTCTGTCTCTTGGTGTGCATGATGGTGTGCATTCAGGAGAGCGCATTTCTGTCTCTTGGTGTGCATGAAGGTGTGCATTCAGGAGAGCGCATTTCTGTCTCTTGGTGTGCATGAAGCTGTGCATTGAGAGCGCATTTCTGCCTATTGGTGTGCATGAAGCTGTGCATTGAGAGCGCATTTCTGCCTATCGGTGTGCATGAAGCTGTGCATTGAGAGCGCATTTCTGTCTATCGGTGTGCATGAAGCTGTGCATTGAGAGCGCATTTCTGTCTATCGGTGCGCATGAAGCTGTGCATTGAGAGCGCATTTCTGCCTATTGGTGTGCATGAAGCTGTGCATTGAGAGCGTATTTCTGCCTATTGGTGTGCATGAAGCTGTGCATTGAGAGCGCATTTCTGCCTATTGGTGTTCATGAAGCTGTGCATTGAGAGCGCATTTCTGCCTATTGGTGTGCATGAAGCTGTGCATTGAGAGCGCATTTCTTTCTATTGGTGTGCATGAAGCTGTGCATTGAGAGCGCATTTCTGTCTATCGGTGCGCATGAAGCTGTGCATTCAGGAGAGCGCATTTCTGTCTATCGGTGTGCATGAAGCTGTGCATTGAGAGCGCATTTCTGCCTATTGGTGTGCATGAAGCTGTGCATTGAGAGCGCATTTCTGCCTATTGGTGTGCATGAAGCTGTGCATTGAGAGCGCATTTCTGCCTATCGGTGTGCATGAAGCTGTGCATTGAGAGCGCATTTTTGTCTATCGGTGTGCATGAAGCTGTGCATTGAGAGCGCATTTCTGTCTATCGGTGCGCATGAAGCTGTGCATTGAGAGCGCATTTCTGTCTATCGGTGTGCATGAAGGTGTGCATTCAGGAGAGCGCATTTCTGTCTCTTGGTGTGCATGAAGCTGTGCATTGAGAGCGCATTTCTGTCTCTTGGTGTGCATGAAGCTGTGCATTGAGAGCGCATTTCTGCCTATCGGTGCGCATGAAGCTGTGCATTCAGGAGGTCGCATTTCTGCCTATCGGTGTGCATGAAGGTGTGCATTCAGGAGAGCGCATTTCTGCCTATCAGTGTGCATGAAGGTTTGCATTCAGGAGAGGGCATTTCTGTCTCTTGGTGCGCATGAAGGTGTGCATTCAGGAGAGCGCATTTCTGTCTCTTGGTGTGCATGAAGCTATGCATTCAGGAGAGCGCATTTCTGTCTATCGGTGTGCATGAAGCTGTGCATTGAGACAGCATTTCTGTCTATCGGTGTGCATGAAGGTGTGCATTCAGGAGAGCGCATTTCTGTCTCTTGGTGCGCATGAAGGTGTGCATTCAGGAGAGCGCATTTCTGTCTCTTGGTGCGCATGAAGGTGTGCATTCAGGAGCTCGCATTTCTGCCTCTTGGTGTGCATGAAGGTGTGCATTCAGGAGAGCGCATTTCTGCCTTTTGGTGTGCATGAAGGTGTGCATTGAGAGCGCATTTCTGTCTATCGGTGTGCTTGAAGCTGTGCATTGAGAGCGCATTTCTGTCTATCGGTGTGCATGAAGGTGTGCATTCAGGAGAGCGCATTTCTGTCTCTTGGTGTGCATGAAGCTGTGCATTGAGAGCGCATTTCTGTCTATCGGTGTGCATGAAGGTGTGCATTCAGGAGAGCGCATTTCTGTCTCTTGGTGTGCATGAAGGTGTGCATTCAGGAGAGCGCATTTCTGTCTCTTGGTGTGCATGATGGTGTGCATTCCGGAGAGCGCATTTCTGTCTCTTGTTGTGCATGAAGGTGTGCATTGAGAGCGCATTTCTGTCTATCGGTGTGCATGAAGCTGTGCATTGAGAGCGCATTTCTGTCTATCGGTGTGCATGAAGCTGTGCATTGAGAGCGCATTTCTGCCTATCGGTGTTCATGAAGCTGTGCATTGAGAGCGCATTTCTGCATATCGGTGTGCATGAAGCTGTGCATTCAGGAGGTCGCATTTCTGCCTATCGGTGTGCATGAAGCTGTGCATTCAGGAGGTCGCATTTCTGCCTATCGGTGTGCATGAAGGTGTGCATTCAGGAGAGTGCATTTCTGCCTATCGGTGTGCATGAAGGTCTGCATTCAGGAGAGGGCATTTCTGTCTCTTGGTGTGCATGAAGGTGTGCATTGAGACCGCATTTCTGTCTATCGGTGTGCATGAAGGTGTGCATTGAGACGAATTTCTGTCTATCGGTGTGCATGAAGGTGTGCATTTCAGGAGAGCGCATTTCTGTCTATCGGTGTGCATGAAGCTGTGCATTCAGGAGAGCGCATTTCTGTCTCTTGGTGCGCATGAAGGTGTGCATTCAGGAGAGCGCATTTCTGCCTCTTGGTGTGCATGAAGGTGTGCATTCAGGAGAGCGCATTTCTGTCTCTTCGTGCGCATGAAGGTGTGCATTCAGGAGCTCGCATTTCTGCCTCTTGGTGTGCATGAAGGTGTGCATTCAGGAGAGCGCATTTCTGCTCTTGGTGTGCATGAAGGTGTGCATTCAGGAGAGCGCATTTCTGTCTATCGGTGTGCATGAAGGTGTGCATTCAGGAGAGCGCATTTCTGTCTTTGGTGCGCATGAAGGTGTGCATTCAGGAGAGCGCATTTCTGCCTCTTGGTGTGCATGAAGGTGTGCATTCAGGAGAGCGCATTTCTGTCTCTTCGTGCGCATGAAGGTGTGCATTCAGGAGCTCGCACTTCTGCCTCTTGGTGTGCATGAAGGTGTGCATTCAGGAGAGGGCATTTCTGCCTCTTGGTGCGTATGAAGGTGTGCATTCAGGAGAGCGCATTTCTGCCTTTTGATGTGCATGAAGGTGTGCATTGAGAGCGCATTTCTGTCCCTTGGTGCGCATGAAGGTGTGCATTCAGGAGAGTGCATTTCTGTCTCTTGGTGTGCATGAAGCTGTGCATTCAGGAGGTCGCATTTCTGCCTATCGGTGTGCATGAAGGTCTGCATTCAGGAGAGGGCATTTCTGTCTCTTGGTGTGCATGAAGGTGTGCATTGAGACGCATTTCTGTCTATCGGTGTGCATGAAGGTGTGCATTGAGACCGCATTTCTGTCTATCGGTGTGCATGAAGGTGTGCATTTCAGGAGAGTGCATTTCTGTCTATCGGTGTGCATGAAGCTGTGCATTCAGGAGAGCGCATTTCTGTCTCTTGGTGCGCATGAAGGTGTGCATTCAGGAGAGCGCATTTCTGCCTCTTGGTGTGCATGAAGGTGTGCATTCAGGAGAGCGCATTTCTGTCTCTTCGTGCGCATGAAGGTGTGCATTCAGGAGATCGCATTTCTGCCTCTTGGTGTGCATGAAGGTGTGCATTCAGGAGAGCGCATTTCTGCTCTTGGTGTGCATGACGGTGTGCATTCAGGAGGCGCATTTCTGTCTATCGGTGTGCATGAAGGTGTGCATTCAGGAGAGCGCATTTCTGTCTCTTGGTGCGCATGAAGGTGTGCATTCAGGAGAGCGCATTTCTGCCTTGGTGTGCATGAAGGTGTGCATTCAGAAGAGCGCATTTCTGTCTCTTCGTGCGCATGAAGGTGTGCATTCAGGAGCTCGCACTTTCTGCCTCTTGGTGTGCATGAAGGTGTGCATTCAGAGAGGGCATTTCTGCCTCTTGGTGCGCATGAAGGTGTGCATTCAGGAGAGCGCATTTCTGCCTTTTGGTGTGCATGAAGGTGTGCATTGAGAGCGCATTTCTGTCCCTTGGTGCCATGAAGGTGTGCATTCAGGAGAGTGCATTTCTGTCTCTTGGTGTGCATGAAGCTGTGCATTCAGGAGAGCGCATTTCTGCTCTTGGTGTGCATGAAGGTGTGCACTCAGGAGACCGCATTTCTGTCTCTTGGTGCGCATGAAGGTGTGCATTCAGGAGCTCGCATTTCTGCCTCTTGGTGTGCATGAAGGTGTGCATTCAGGAGAGCGCATTTCTGCCTTTTGGTGTGCATGAAGGTGTGCATTGAGAGCGCATTTCTGTCCCTTGGTGCGCATGAAGGTGTGCATTCAGGAGAGCGCATTTCTGTCTCTTGGTGTGCATGAAGCTGTGCATTGAGAGCGCATTTCTGTCTATCGGTGTGCATGAAGGTGTGCATTCAGGAGAGCGCATTTCTGTCTCTTGGTGTGCATGAAGGTGTGCATTCAGGAGAGTGCATTTCTGTCTCTTCGTGCGCATGAAGGTGTGCATTCAGGAGCTCGCATTTCTGCTCTTGGTGTGCATGAAGGTGTGCATTCAGGAGAGGGCATTTCTGCCTCTTGGTGTGCATGAAGGTGTGCATTCAGGAGAGCGCATTTCTGCCTTTTGGTGTGCATGAAGGTGTGCATTTAGGAGAGTGCATTTCTGTCTTTTTGTGCATGAAGGTGTGCATTCAGGAGAGCGCATTTCTGTCTATCGGTGTGCATGAAGGTGTGCATTCAGGAGAGCGCATTTCTGTCTATCGGTGGGCATGAAGGTGTGTGTAGCCCTGGTGTAGGCACACGCAGTACCCTGGAGAGTGTGTGGCGAGACAGCAGTTTAATGCTAAATATCCATTCACTCAACTATACTAGACACACCTTCTGTCTTAGGGATGGATTTGCTCTGAGGGAGTGGTCAGGTATGTGTTAGTGATTTCTAGTCATTCAGTTCTGGACTTCAGAGAGAGAAGACGTCTGGAGGGAGGAAGCAGTCCAGATTGCTCTATCATCAGTTCAGAAAGTGGAGTCTAGTACAGGTGGTTTAATTCACCTCAGCCTAGTCAGAGCTGTACCTCATCAGCATACACTGGAAGGAAAGAAGAAGTTTAGTGCAGAAAGTCTTCAGATCCTGTCTAAAGGACGGTGTAAGGTTCAGAGACGTGCTCCTGCCTATTGATAACTGAGCATCTGTAACTAACTTTGAAGGAAGGAAAAGAAAGAAGTGACTGCTCGACCCTTGGCTAGTGTGAGTGCTTATGTTACCAGCGGGACAAGGCGAAAGGCACAGTGGTTTATTGGAATAGTGCTTACGGATTGAAGAAGTCCTGCACATTGCATACCGGTCACTGGGGACCGAAGGATCACTATTGTTACAAGCATAGTGGTAAGAAAACCAGGAATTTACCGGACCTTAGGTCGCGGCAAACAAGCCCCATATAGTCAGTACGTAACTGGGGTCAGGGGGAGTGAAGACTTTTGAGTCAGTGCACGACAAAATAGAATTCAGCTCTCTCGCAGGAAGGCTCCTGACACAAAGCTGACTGGGCGGTACAGCTATAGATTAGCTGGAGTTATTGAGGGAACTACGCTTCAGGCTGGTTGTACTCATTGTATTGGAGTAAAGGAGGCCCCTAACTTGTCCAGCTGCTGTCTCAAGATACACTCTCCTTGGATCAGCCTCCCTGGGACCTGCCTGAACATCTTACAAGTA
The DNA here is from genome assembly GCA_033576555.1 of Oophaga sylvatica. NCBI lineage: Eukaryota > Metazoa > Chordata > Amphibia > Anura > Dendrobatidae > Oophaga > Oophaga sylvatica. Next base: position 17,851 of record JARQOD010004036.1, on the reverse strand, counting down.
AAGGTATGGAAAGACGCTGACCGTGTGAGACTGTGTTATTTATCTGCACCCGACTTCACTAACATTCATAGACTTTGAGGGACCAGTCCCACCTGTAGGGGACCCGACATCTAGCTGCCTCACCATCCCCTCAGAGATCTACAGCAGCGCTGGTACTAATTACCAGAAGACTACAGGTGGCGTCACGAACTGTACATAAATCAATCCCCTGTAAATATATCCCCAACATACGCCAGACCGCCCGGGCCACAGACCGAGCCACAGCTACCTGTGACAAATCCCATAGACTTCCATGGGCTCGGCTCTGAGTACCCCATTGCCCTGGTAATCCACAATTGTGGTGGCGGGTCGACACAACTTGGCGTCACGAACAGGATGCGAAACTCGCAGAACTGCGAGCCCTGTGTGCCTAAGGAATTGTTTTTGTGAGAAGGACTGTTTGCACTTTTGGCGCCAAAATCGCCATTTTTGTCGCCATATTCGCGCCCTCAGGCGCTGGAGAAGAAGGTGGGCGTACCTTCGTGGGCGTCTACCCCCCAGTGGCGCGAAGAAAATGCCTGCCCTCTCAAAGTGCTATTACAACATGCGATCCTGCCCTACAGCAAAGGAGGTCCGCCTCCTCTTCACCTTCCCTGCGAGGAGGAGGAGACGCAAACCCCACCTCCACGGAAGAGACCGGACGTCTCTGGAGAAAGAAGAAAGAATCTTCTGGAACATCATGGAAGCAGGACGTGTGCAGCCGAGCAGGGAATCGGAGGAAGGCAGGCCCCGTGCCCCAGCCAAGCTGCCACCAGCACCGGAGTTATCTGTGGTCCTGCACCTGCAGCAGGCGTTGCTAGAGATTCAAGAAGAAAATGCACGCCTGAAGAAGATGGTCCAGTACCAACCTGGCTTTGAAGAGATCGAGAGACGCCGGCGTACCCTGGAGCAGCGGAGGCTGTGGGACACGGTGATCTCTCCCCTCAACGACCCCCACGATTCCAGTTACCGAAGATTCTGCTGCCCAAGGCGAAGGAGCAACCGGAGGCTGCCCCCGAAAGTACCATCCTGATCCCACCGGTGAAGCGGTGGAGGCGAAGGAGGTTGAGGAGGTATCGCCAGTTCCGGAACGCCCGCCCGGCCAGGAGGCCGCAGCAGATGATCGGTCCCCGGCAGGGACACCGGAGGGGTCCTGTCCGTCACTACCAGACGTGGACTGGGACGAGATGGCGCGCCTGGATGACGTCGCCTACACCGCCCAGTGGGAATATGAGTGGCAGAGTCGTGAGGAGAAGCAGAAACGCCAGCAGGAGGAAGAGCGGGAAAGCTCAGGGAACCGTCAGCGAAAACATGCAGAGCTGATCGCGGACAAAGAAAGTGTCCGGAGAGATAAAGGTACCCTGAGGGAACCGCGGCGGCAGGGGTGTGTGACTGAGTTCCAGCTCCGGAAGGGCTGGGGCTTCATCCGTGAACCGGGCCTCTACCCAGGGGTCTTTGTCAGCAGGCGTGACGTAGAATCCCACCTGCCGCAAGGCCATCCCGGGAGGGACTTAGTAAATGGAGACCTCGTCACGTACACACGGCATTGGGGAATGAAGGGATGGTATGCCCTTAACGTCACCATCGTCCGTGACCCGTCCCCGACGCAGGTAACGTCACCATTTACCGCAGCGTCCCCGTTCCAGCTCAAGCAGTATCCGGCCGTGCCCCAGCATCGCCCCCTGCAAATTCATCGCAACTAGCGACCCAGAGTTCATCGCAAATGAAAGTCAATCTACATCGCAACTAGCGACCCAGTCTCAATCGCAATCCATGACACGGTCCATATCGTTAACTGTGATTGAACGCAATCGGTGTCACGTGAAGAGAATGTACCCGTTGCGCCCCTGAGGTTCGCACGAGAACTGTGGCGACCCAGACCCTAATCGCAGCACATGATTTGCTAGTCCTGGGATCTAGGGCCCATTGCATGTTCCAGCCCCCGGGGTGGAAAGTGTATTGGAAATGTGTATTAGAAGAAATGAATAAATAGTAAAGAAACGAATCGGTGGGATCCATATCGGGTCTACCATAAGTAAAAAGTTTGAGAATGTTTTATAAAGTTTTGCATATATATGTTTTAACTGTAGAATGCCCGGCTGGGTAAACAGTAACCAGAAAAAGTTTTGCACTTTAGTGTAATAATGTGATATTTATATCTGCGTATTTGGTTTTACAAAGGACTTTGAGGTTGAGGACTGTGCTAACCCAGAACTTATTTGTAATAGTTGCGCTTCGGTGCCTTATTTGGTTTTACATAAACCAGCACAACTACCTCTGAATACAAAAACCCGTGTGGTGTGGCACTGAGTGAGGTCTGCATTTGGATGTCCTGCAGCCCACCCAGGACCACGTTGAAGGTTTGGTGCGGGTCCTTCACAAGTATATTGTATATTTATTGAATGCTATTTAATACTTTGTATTTCTTTATAATGTTATTGTTTGCAACGTTCAAGATATCCTCACCTCCCGGATGGGACGAACCAATGTTAATTGTTTAATGTTTTCATGCATAAACAAAATGTCTCTTTTGTATTTTACAGCCCGGGAGTGCTGTCTTTTACCATGGGGGAATGTGTAGCCCTGGTGTTAGGCACACGCAGTACCCTGGAGAGTGTGTGGCGAGACAGCAGTTTAATGCTAAATATCCATTCACTCAACATATACTAGACACACCCTTAGGGTAGTGGAGTTTGCTCTTGAGGGAGTGGTCAAGGTATGTGTTAGAGTGATTTCTAGTCAGTTCAGTTCTGGACTTCGAGAGAGAAGACGTCTGGAGGGAGGAAGCAGTCCAGATTGCTCTATCATCAGTTCAGAAAGTGGAGTCTAGTACAGGTGGTTTAATTCACCTCAGCCTAGTCAGAGCTGTACCTCATCAGCATACACTGGAAGGAAAGAAGAAGTTTAGTGCAGAAAGTCTTCAGTATCCTGTCTAAAGGACGGTGTAAGGTTCAGAGACGTGCTCCTGCCTATTGATAACTGAGCATCTGTAACTAACTTTGAAGTGAAGGAAAAGAAAGAAGTGACTGCTCGACCCTTGGCTAGTGTGAGTGCTTATGTTACCAGCGAGGACAAGGCGAAAGGCACAGTGGTTTATTGGATAGTGCTTACGGATTGAAGAAGTCCTGCACATTGCTACCGGTCACTGGGGACCGAAGGATCACTATTGTTACAAGCATAGTGGTAAGAAAACCAGGAATTTACCGGACCTTAGGTCGCGGCAAACAAGCCCCATATAGTCAGTACGTAACTGGGGTCAGGGGGAGTGAAGACTTTGAGTCAGTGCACGACAAAATAAGAATTCAGCTCTCTCGCAGGAAGGCTCCTGACACAAAGCTGACTGGGCGGTACAGCTATAGATTAGCTGGAGTTATTGAGGGAACTACGCTTCAGGCTGGTTGTACTCTTGTATTGGAGTAAAGGAGGCCCCTAACTTGTCCAGCTGCTGTCTCAAGATACACTCTCCTTGGATCAGCCTCCCTGGGACCTGCCTGAACATCTTACAAGTAAAGGTATGGAAAGACGCTGACCGTGTGAAAGTGTGCATTCAGGAGAGCGCATTTCTGTCTATCGGTGTGCATGAAGGTGTGCATTCAGGATGAGCGCATTTCTGCCTCTTGTTGCATATGAAGTTGTGCATTCAGGGAGGCGCATTTCTGTCTCTTGGTGTGCATGAAGGTGTGCATTCAGAGAGCGCATTTCTGCCTCTTGGTGTGCATTGAAGGTGTGCGTTCAGGAGAGCGCATTTCTGTCTCTTGGTGCGCATGAAGGTGTGCATTCAGGAGAGCGCATTTCTGCCTCTTGTGTGCATGAAGGTGTAAGTTCAGGAGAGCGCATTTCTGTCTATCGGTGTGCATGAAGGTGTGCATTCAGGAGAGCGCATTTCTGTCTCTTGGTGTGCATGAAGGTGTGCATTCAGGGAGAGCGCATTTCTGTCTATCGGTGTGCATGAAGGTGTGCATTCAGGAGAGCGCATTTCTGTCTATCGGTGGGCATGAAGGTGTGCATTCAAGAGAGCGCGATTTCTGTCTCTTGGTGTGCATGAAGGTGTGCATTCAGGGAGCCGCATTTTGTCTATCGGTGTGCATGGAAGTGTGCATTCAGGAGAGCGCATTTCTGTCTCTTGGTGTGCATGATGGTGTGCATTCAGGAGTGCACATTTCTGTCTATCGGTGTGCATGAAGGTGTGCATTCAGGAGGAGCGCATTTCTTTCTATCGGTGTGCATGAAGCTGTGCATTCAGGAGTGCACATTTCGTCATCGGTGTGCATGAAGGTGTGCATTCAGGAGAGCGCATTTCTGTCTCTTGGTGTGCATGAAGGTGGTGCATTCAGGAGAGCTCATTTTGCCTCTTCGTGCCACATGAATGTGTGCATTCAGGAGAGCGCATTTCTGCCCTTTGGTGTGCTGAAGGTGTGCATTCAGGAGCTCGCATTTCTGTCTCTTGGTGTGCATGAAGGTGTGCATTCAGGAGAGCGCATTTCTGTCTATCGGTGTGCATGAAGGTGTGCATTCAGGAGAGCTCATTTCTGCCTCTTGTTGCGTATGAAGTTGTGCATTCAGGAGAGCGCATTTCTGTCTTTGGTGTGCATGAAGGTGTGCATTCAGGAGAGCGCATTTCTGCCTCTTGGTGTGCATGAAGGTGTGCGTTCAGGAGAGCGCATTTCTGTCTCTTGGTGCGCATGAAGGTGTGCATTCAGGAGAGCGCATTTCTGCCTCTTGGTGTGCATGAAGGTGTGAGTTCAGGAGAGCGCATTTCAGTCTATCGGTGTGCATGAAGGTGTGCATTCAGGAGAGCGCATTTCTGTCTCTTGGTGTGCATGAAGGTGTGCATTCAGGAGAGCGCATTTCTGCCTTTTGGTGCGCATGAAGGTGTGCATTCAGGAGAGCGCATTTCTGTCTATCGGTGTTCATGAAGGTGTGCATTCAGGAGAGCGCATTTCTGCCTCTTGGTGCGCATGAAGGTGTGCATTCAGGAGAGCGCATTTCTGTCTATCGGTGTGCATGAAGGTGTGCATTCAGGAGAGCGCATTTCTGCCTCTTGTTGCGTATGAAGTTGTGCATTCAGGAGAGCGCATTTCTGTCTCTTGGTGTGCATGAAGGTGTTCATTCAGGAGAGCGCATTTCTGCCTCTTGGTGCGCATGAAGGTGTGCATTCAGGAGAGCGCATTTCTGCCTCTTGGTGTGCATGAAGGTGTGCATTCAGGAGAGCGCATTTCTGTCTCTTGGTGCGCATGAAGGTGTGCATTCAGGAGAGTGCATTTCTGTCTATCGGTGTGCATGAAGGTGTGCATTCAGGAGAGCGCATTTCTGTCTATCGGTGGGCATGAAGGTGTGCATTCAAGAGAGCGCATTTCTGTCTCTTGGTGTGCATGAAGGTGTGCATTCAGGAGAGCGCATTTCTGTCTATCGGTGTGCATGAAGCTGTGCATTCAGGAGAGCGCATTTCTGTCTCTTGGTGTGCATGATGATGTGCATTCAGGAGTGCACATTTCTGTCTATCGGTGTGCATGAAGGTGTGCATTCAGGAGTGCACATTTCTGTCCCTTCGTGCTCATGAAGGTGTGCATTCAGGAGAGCGCATTTCTGCCTTTTGGTGTGCATGAAGGTGTGCATTCAGGAGCTCGCATTTCTGTCTCTTGGTGTGCATGAAGGTGTGCATTCAGGAGAGCGCATTTCTGTCTATCGGTGTGCATGAAGGTGTGCATTCAGGAGAGCGCATTTCTGTCTCTTGGTGTGCATGAAGGTGTGCATTCAGGAGAGCGCATTTCTGCCTCTTGGTGTGCATGAAGGTGTGCATTCAGAGCGCATTTCTGCCTCTTGGTGTGCATGAAGGTGTGCATTCAGGAGAGCGCATTTCTGCCTTTTGGTGCGCATGAAGGTGTGCATTCAGGAGAGCGCATTTCTGCCTCTTGGTGCACATGAAGGTGTGCATTCAGGAGAGCGCATTTCTGTCTCTTGGTGCGCATGAAGGTGTGCATTCAGGAGAGCGCATTTCTGTCTCTTGGTGCGCATGATGGTGTGCATTCAGGAGAGCGCATTTCTGCCTCTTGGTGCACATGAAGGTGTGCATTCAGGAGAGCGCATTTCTGTCTCTTGGTGCGCATGAAGGTGTGCATTCAGGAGAGCGCATTTCTGTCTCTTGGTGCGCATGAAGGTGTGCATTCAGGAGAGCGCATTTCTGTCTCTTGGTGCGCATGATGGTGTGCATTCAGGAGAGCGCATTTCTGCCTCTTGGTGCGCATGAAGGTGTGCATTCAGGAGAGCGCATTTCTGTCTCTTGGTGCGCATGAAGGTGTGCATTCAGGAGAGTGCATTTCTGTCTATCGGTGTGCATGAAGGTGTGCATTCAGGAGAGCGCATTTCTGTCTATCGGTGGGCATGAAGGTGTGCATTCAAGAGAGCGCATTTCTGTCTCTTGGTGTGCATGAAGGTGTGCATTCAGGAGAGCGCATTTCTGTCTATCGGTGTGCATGAAGCTGTGCATTCAGGAGAGCGCATTTCTGTCTCTTGGTGTGCATGATGATGTGCATTCAGGAGTGCACATTTCTGTCTATCGGTGTGCATGAAGGTGTGCATTCAGGAGTGCACATTTCTGTCCCTTCGTGCGCATGAAGGTGTGCATTCAGGAGAGCGCATTTCTGCCTTTTGGTGTGCATGAAGGTGTGCATTCAGGAGCTCGCATTTCTGTCTCTTGGTGTGCATGAAGGTGTGCATTCAGGAGAGCGCATTTCTGTCTATCGGTGTGCATGAAGGTGTGCATTCAGGAGAGCGCATTTCTGTCTCTTGGTGTGCATGAAGGTGTGCATTCAGGAGAGCGCATTTCTGCCTCTTGGTGTGCATGAAGGTGTGCATTCAGAGCGCATTTCTGCCTCTTGGTGTGCATGAAGGTGTGCATTCAGGAGAGCGCATTTCTGCCTTTTGGTGCGCATGAAGGTGTGCATTCAGGAGAGCGCATTTCTGCCTCTTGGTGCACATGAAGGTGTGCATTCATAAGAGCGCATTTCTGTCTCTTGGTGCGCATGAAGGTGTGCATTCAGGAGAGCGCATTTCTGTCTCTTGGTGCGCATGATGGTGTGCATTCAGGAGAGCGCATTTCTGCCTCTTGGTGCACATGAAGGTGTGCATTCAGGAGAGCGCATTTCTGTCTCTTGGTGCGCATGAAGGTGTGCATTCAGGAGAGCGCATTTCTGTCTCTTGGTGCGCATGAAGGTGTGCATTCAGGAGAGCGCATTTCTGTCTCTTGGTGCGCATGATGGTGTGCATTCAGGAGAGCGCATTTCTGCCTCTTGGTGCGCATGAAGGTGTGCATTCAGGAGAGCGCATTTCTGTCTCTTGGTGCGCATGAAGGTGTGCATTCAGGAGAGCGCATTTCTGCCTCTTGGTGCACATGAAGGTGTGCATTCAGGAGAGCGCATTTCTGTCTATCGGTGTTCATAAAGGTGTGCATTCAGGAGAGCGCATTTCTGCCTCTTGGTGCACATGAAGGTGTGCATTCAGGAGAGCGCATTTCTGCCTCTTGGTGCGCATGAAGGTGTGCATTCAGGAGAGCGCATTTCTGTCTCTTGGTGCGCATGAAGGTGTGCATTCAGGAGAGCGCATTTCTGTCTCTTGGTGCGCATGAAGGTGTGCATTCAGGAGAGCGCATTTCTGCTCTTGGTGCACATGAAGGTGTGCATTCAGGAGAGCGCATTTCTGCCTCTTGGTGCACATGAAGGTGTGCATTCAGGAGAGCGCATTTCTGTCTTTTGGTGTGCATGAAGGTGTGCATTCAGGAGAGCGCATTTCTGCCTCTTGGTGCGCATGAAGGTGTGCATTCAGGAGAGCGCATTTCTGTCTCTTGGTGCGCATGAAGGTGTGCATTGAGGAGCTCGCATTCCTGTGCAACTCACAGCAGTGGCGAGGAGGAATACATACTTAGGTGGTCGTCATGTGCAGCAAACCGGTCATCCTGCAAAAAGGACATTAGTTGCAGAACATGGGTACTGCATTTCAAAAAAATCTGTACCAGATTGGGTAATGCCTGTTGGTAAATTGCAGCATGCAGCCCCACACAGTCTCTCTCACTGCGTGGAAAATGTCAAAATGATTGGGAAAGAGCATCAGAAGAGTTAGCCTAACAAGTTTCCTTAAAGAGTAAGGTCGCTTTCACATTAGCGTTTGACAGACCTGCGTCGGTCTGCACACGGCCGCCGCTAAGCTCCGCCCCTGGTCACGCCTCCTCCTGGAGGCTCCACCTATGGGCACATGATGCTGCATGCGACCTGCGTACCCTATCTTTAGCATTGGGTACTCAGGCTGTGCGCAGGTATGTGTTTGGCGGGCCATTTTTTTGGACAGTGCACCGAGCTCACCAAAATGAAATCCTACGCAATGCTAAAGGTAGGGTACGCAGGTAACATGCAGCTCATGCGCCCATAGGCGGTGCTGCCGGGAGGGGGCGGAGCTTAGCGGCGGCCGTGTGCAGACCGACGCAGGTCTGTCTTATGCTAATGTGAAAGCACCCTGTCTTTTTTATTTCAGATCTAGCAAGTATAATGCTCCTGGACACTGGCTAGGACAGTGTTAAATACCTTATCTGGCTACCTCTCCCAGTAATCACCCTCCAAAGTAGGGTTCCTCTTAGGACTGCAACTGACACATCTCCAGCTATACTGTGTTACATTAGTCTTCAGTGTGCAGATAAATACAGTTTGACTCCCCCTCCAATGACTTCTCCTACTGTCCTTGGAGGGTGAGGGGCATGTGACCAGTCAAGAGACACTGAACTTAGCAGAGTTAGGGCCCCGTCTCACATAGCGAGATCGCTACCGAGTCACAAGTTTATTGACGCAACAGCGATCTCGCTATGTCGTGACACGTACCAGCGATCAGGCCCCTGCTGTGAATCGCTGGTCGTGTCAGAAATGCCTGTACTTTTTTTTGATCGCTGGTCTACTGCTGACAGCACGCATCGCTGCATGTGACAGGCAGGAGACCAGCGATCAGCTGGTAACCAAGGTACACAGCGGGTTTCCAGGCGCGGGGCTGTGCTGCAGGGGAGCTGGTAACCAAGGTACACATCGGGTTTGCAGGCACCGCGCAGCGCCTGGAAAATCTGTGTGTACCTTGGTTATCAGCTCCCTGCATCAGCAGGCTGGTATTCAACGTACACTGCGGGTTACTAAGCGACGTTACCCGCAGTGTCGCTGTCCTGATCGCTGCTTGTTTTCATGTAGCGACACACCAGCGATCCTGACACGTTCATATCGTTGTCGGGATCGCTGGAGCGTCGCTATGTGAGACGGGGCCCTTAGGAGCGCTCATCATTTGCAGTCTGAGAGGTGCCCTACTTTATAGGGAAATTGCAGATGAGGAAGCCAGATAAGGTATTTAACACTGTCCTAGCCAGTGTTCAGGAGCATTAAGCCGGAGGTTGCTAAATCTGAAAGAAAAAAACAAAACAAGACGGTTACTCTTTAAAATTCCACCCTTATTGCTTATTGTTCACACAGAGGACACATGATCTTTCTGATGTGTGCTTGATGTGTTGTTACCTAATGTATATAAGGCATGTCACAGTTAGAATGGTTGACACATGTAATATGAAAAGGTTTTAAAACTTAAAAATAAAAGATTTTAAATACAGTTTTTATTTCTGACACTTTGAGAAAATAGTTGTGGTGTTGCCTGACGGAGAGAAAAACTTATTTCTGTGTGGCCTATCTGCATGGAAATTTGACGGCAAATTCAGTAGCCAGCAAAGTGAATGGGATTGCAGGAAATCTCGTCCCCATTCTGTGAAAAATTGTCATACAGAATCAATGCGGAAGCTGACATGCGCGGCACCACACGGTTGGGAGGGCTCTACAGAATGGCGGCTCTGCAGCATCACAGGCAGGAGCCGCCGTGTTCACACGTTTTATCTTGGCGAACATCCATGTCCCCGGGACACGGACACTGCTTCATGTGTGACATGTCAGTCAGCAGCGTCACCGGGAGCCTCCACAAGTAATCAGGGGACAGATGACTGACGCAGCCTCCACAAACCTTGGAAACGCCAGTCAGAAAGGTAACAGCAGTGGGCGGTGATGAGGGAGCTCAGTGTGGGGGTGACACCATGATACTGCGACTCCTCACCTTCCCTTAAAGCGGTTGTCCAGGACTTTAATGGCGCTAAGAAATTAGTGTGTAGCGACCCCAGCGTCAGAAAATATCCAGGGAACATGATTCGGGTCGGTTTTTACTGATGTATGGGCACAAAAATTAAAAGTTTGAAAATTGCTACATTTCGAAATTTTTTACCAAATTTGTTTTTTTTTCAGAAATAAAAACAAGTCATATCAAATAAATTTTACCACTATCATTAAGTTCAATATATCACGAAAAAACAGTCTCAGAATCAGCGGGATCCATGGAAGCTCCAGAGCTATAACCTCAAAGGGACAGTGGTCAGAAATGTAAAAATTGGCCCGGTCATTAAGGTCAAAATTTGCGAGGTTAACATTGATAAGCCATCTTTAGCACTGGTTACACCCGCCATCTTGGCTGTTAGCTCTTCCCTGGTGTCGCCCGGAGCTGCTCAGTCACCGACACCCACAGCACAGCTGTATCACCGGAGCTGTGTCCACGGTCGGGTACTGCATGTCTGTCAGCGGAGCTGTGAAGCACAGGGACTGACAATTTCCAGCCAACACCTGATAGGCGGAGGTGCCGCACCCCCCACTGATCTCACACGGATGACCTATTCTAAGGACAGACAGTCAATGTCATAGTCCTGGACAACCCCTTAAACCCCAAGGGTGGTCTGCACGTTAATGACCGGGCCAATTTTTACAATTCTGACCACTGTCTCTTTATGAGGTTATAACTCTGGAACGCTTCAACGGATCTTCGCATTTCTGAGACTGTTTTCTCATGACATATTGTACTTCATGTTAGTGGTAAAATTTCTTCCATATAACTTGCGGTTATTTTTAAAAAAAAATGCAAATATGGCTAAAATTTTGCAATTTTCAAACTTTGAATTTTTATTCCCTTAAAACAAAGAAATATGTCACACAAAATAGTTAATAAATAACATTTCCCACATGTCTACTTTACATCAGCACAATTTTGGAACCAAAATTTTTATTTGTTAGGAAGTTATAAGTGTTAAAAGTTGACCAGCGATTTCTCATTTTTACAACAAAATTTACAAAGCCATTTTTTTTAAGGGCCACCTCACATTTGAAGTCACTTTGAGGGGTCTATATGGCAGAAAATACCAAAAAGTGACACCATTCTAAAAACTGCACCCCTCAAGGTGCTCAAAACCACATTCAATAAGTTTATTAACCCTTCAGGTGCTTCACAGGAGCTGAAGCAATGTGGAAGGAAAAAATTAATATTTAACTTTTTAGTCACAAAAATGATCTTTAACAAACTTTTTTTTATTTTCACAAGGGTAAAAGGAGAAAATGGACATAAAAAGTTGTTGTGCAATTTCTCCTGAGTACGCCAATACCCTATATGTGGGGGAAAACCACTGTTTGGGCACACGGCAGAGCTCGTAAGGGAAGGAGCGCCGTTTGACTTTTTCGGCCGGCGTCACATGCAGCCGCACACTCAGGTCCGAGAGCGGGCGGCCGTGCCAGGTGTTGATGCGAGAAAGTCATGCGACTTACTCGCATCACACTCGCAAGTGTGACGCTGGCCTTCAAACTAAAATTGGCTGTAATTGAGATTGGATGCCATGTCGCGTTTGGAGAGCCCCTGATGCGCCTAAACAGTGGAAACCCCCCACATGTGACCCCATTTTGGAAACTAGACCCCATATGGAACTTATCTAGATCTGTTGTGAGCACTTTGAACCCCCAAGTGTTTCACAAAAGTTTATAATGCCTGGATGTGAAAAAAAAAATACAATTTTCCACAAAAATGATTTTTTAGTCCCAAATTTTAGATTTTTCCCAAGGAAATTGGACCCCAAAAGTTGTTTTCCAATTTGTCCTTAGTACGCTGATACCCTATATGTGGGGGGGGGGAACGTTTGGGCGCACGGCATGGCTTGGAAAGGAAGTACCGTATATACTCATGTAAAAGCCGAGATTTTCAGCCCATTTTTTAGGGCTGAAAGTCCCCCTCTCGGCTTATACGCGAGTCATATACGGGGGTCGGCGGGGGTGTCGGATCATACTTACCCCTCCGCTTCTCCCATGATCTCCAGCTCCTTCCTGCAGCGGTCACATGGTACCGCTCATTAAAGTCATGAATATGCACATATTCATGACTTTAATGAATGAGCGGTACCACGTGACCGCTGTAGGACTGAAGAGCTGCGGAGACTGGGGAAGAGGAGAGGCTGCAGAGACGCGCCGATGGAGGGGTGAGTATAGCGATATTTACCTGTCCCCGAACCTACGCTGCGCGCTGCTCTGACCTCCTCGTCCGACTCCTCTGGCTGTGAATGTTCAGGCAGAGGGCGCGGCGGCCATCTTGGATCCGGGGCCTTGCAGGGAGGAAGGCCTCAGAACAGCGTGTTCACATCACGCTGTTCTGAGGGTCTCAGGGGAGCGCGCAGGGAGCCTCCTCCCTGCGCACTGCTCCCGTGCCCCCGATACGTTTGATCGCGGTGTGCCAGGGGTTAATGTGCCGGGAGCGGTCCGTGACCGCTCCTGGCACATAGTGCCGGGTGTCAGCTGTGATAATCAGCTGACACCCGGCGGCGATCAGCTGATCGCCTTGGACGTACTATCCCGTCACTGGGAATTAAGTCCCAGGTCACAAGGACGGGATAGTATGTCTGATGACAGAAAGGGGTTAAAAAGAGAACAGCTCAAGGGATGAAAGCTCATGCCCACCATGGCAGCACCTCTAATGTTGCTGCAGCAGGTCAGGACAACATGGTCAGCTGTACCAATGACATCCGGACACAAGAGAACCGTGAGGACGAGGACCTCGAGCCACTCGTGTTTATATTGTGGCAGTTGTGTTCATGCAAGAAGGGGGATGTTTCAATTCACTGCTTGCAAGCAGCTACAAGGAGCCATTACTTACGCTCTGCCAGCTGGACCCACCTTTATGACACAGTTCTAAGAAGTGGGCAGGGCTTAGCGGGAGGGGCGGAGTCTGCTACCGGTTTAATTAATTAATATAAGCCATAAACTTGATGTAAATTATCTAAAGCTGAGGACACAGCACATTACTGAGAAACCAGAGACTCGTGATCGCAAAAACATAGAAAATATTAAATTTTATTATACAAAAAAGACTAAACACAGGTATAAAGGGGAAAACCAAGGAGCACAGAGCGGAGCTAGCTTCTCCGGCGGCTGAGCAGATGCGACGTGGAGTCTCCCAACTCCTGAAAGTAGCAGTCAAGTTTGTCACTGAGCTTCTCCCGCAGCTGTAGAGGAAATGGAGGAAGACATTAATGGCGCACACATAGCCTGAGCCCAGCTGCCATGACTAATCCATCAAAGTTTATGAGTGTGGCATTTTGTCACCATGAATGACATCACCATTAGTCAACACGGTCATGTGATGTGAATTCTCTCAATAAACAGGGAGTCCAGGCGCATGCGGAGGACAAGCTTTGGCGGTTCTCGTCCTTACATGTCAATCATCGTAGTAGCACCAGGCAGCACAGACTTAGAATGGGGCCTATTGTGGCATCCGGTAAGAATGGCGGCAGAATGTGCAGCGACTAATGGGGACAAGTCCTATAGTCCAGGTGTCCCCAACCACCGGTCCGCGGCCCAGGACTGGGCGGGACACACTGGGAGCCGGCAGCTGTAGCACTGTAGTGACAGCTGCAACCGCCGGCTTCCAGAACCAGAAGTCATCGATACTCACCTTCCGTCACTGCATCCCTGTCCCGGCGCGGCAGCTTCATCCTGAGCTGAGCGGACACGTAGTACCGCTCAATAAGGTTATGAATGTAGATGCGCACCAAGAGACAGAAATGCGCTCTTAATGCACACCTTCATGCGCACCAAGAGACAGAAATGCGCTCACAATGCACACCTTCATGCACACCAAAAAGCAGAAATGCGCTCTCAATGCACACCTTCATGCGCACCAAGAGACAGAAATGCGCTCACAATGCACACCTTCATGCACACCAAAAGCAGAAATGCGCTCTCCTGAATGCACACCTTCATGCCACCAAGAGACAGAAATGCGCTCTCCTGAATGCACACCTTCATGCACACCAAAAGACAGAAATGCGCTCTCCTGAATGCACACCTTCATGCACACCAAAAGACAGAAATGCGCTCTCCTGAATGCACACCTTCATGCAACCAAAAGACAGAAATGCGCTCTCCTGAATGCACACCTTCATGCGCACAAGAGACAGAAATGCGCTCTCCTGAATGCACACCTTCATGCACACCAAGACAGAAATGCGCTCTCCTGAATGCACACCTTCATGCAGCACCAAAAGACAGAAATGCGCTCTCCTGAATGCACACCTTCATGCGCACCAAGAGACAGAAATGCGCTCTCCTGAATGCACACTTCATGCGCACCAAGAGGCAGAAATGCGCTCTCAATGCACACCTTCATGCACACCAAAAGACAGAAATGCGCTCTCCTGAATGCACACCTTCATGGCACCAAGAGACAGAAATGCGCTCTCCTGAATGCACACCTTCATGCACACCAAAAAGGCAGAAATGCGCTTCTCAATGCACACCTTCATGCGCACCAAGAGACAGAAATGCGCTCACAATGCACACCTTCATGCACACCAAGACAGAAATGCACTCTCCTGAATAGCACACCTTCATGCGCACCAAAAGACAGAAATGCGCTCTCCTGAATGCACACCTTCATGCACACCAAGAGACAGAAATGCGCTCTCCTGAATGCACACCTTCATGCGCACCAAGAGACAGAAATGCGCTCTCCTGAATGCACACTTCATGCACACCAAAAGACAGAAATGCGCTTCTCCTGAATGCACACCTTCATGCACACCAAAAGACAGAAATGCGCTCTCCTGAATGCACACCTTCATGCACACCAAAAGACAGAAATGCGCTCTCCTGAATGCACACCTTCATGCGCACCAAGAGGCAGAAATGCGCTCTCCTGAATGCACCCTTCATGCCACCAAGAGACAGAAATGCGCTCTCCTGAATGCACACCTTCATGCACACCAAAGACAGAAATGCGCTCTCCTGAATGCACACTTCATGCACACAAGAGACAGAAATGCGCTCTCCTGAATGCACACTCATGCGCACCAAAGACAGAAATGCGCTCTCCTGAATGCCACACCTTCATGCACACCAAGAGACAGAAATGCGCTCTCCTGAATGCACACCTTCATGCCACCAAGAGCAGAAATGCGCTCTCTGAATGCACACCTTCATGCCACCAAAAGAGAAATGCGCTCTCCTGAATCACACCTTCATGCGCACCAAGAGGCAGAAATGCGCTCTCCTGAATGCACACCTTCATGCACACCAAGAGGACAGAAATGCGCTCCTCCTGAATGCACACCTTCATGCACACCAAAAGACAGAAATGCGCTCCTGAATGCACACCTTCATGCACACCAAAGACAGAAATGCGCTCTCCTGAATGCACACCTTCATGCACACCAAAAGACAGAAATGCCTCTCCTGAATGCACACCTTCATGCACACAAAAGACAGAAATGCGCTCTCCTGAATGCACACCTTCATGCGCACCAAGAGACAGAAATGCGCTCTCCTGAATGCACACCTTCATGCGCACCAAGAGACAGAAATGCGCTCTCCTGAATGCACACCTTCATGCGCACCAAGAGACAGAAATGCGCTCTCCTGAATGCACACCTTCATGCCACCAAAGACAGAAATGCGCTCTCCTGAATGCACACCTTCATGCACACAAAAGACAGAAATGCGCCCTCCACCTCCCGAAAATGCTCACAATGCACCTTCATGCACACCAAAAGCAGAAATGCGCTCTCCTGAATGCACACCTTCATGCGCACCAAGAGGACAGAAATGCGCTCTCCTGAATGCACACTCCAACAAAGCAGAAATGCGCTCTTAATGCACCCTTCATGCGCACCAAGAGACAGAAATGCGCTCACAATGCACACCTTCATGCACACCAAAAGACAGAAATGCGCCCCCCTAAACCCCCCTTAGGGAAAAAGGCGAAAAGGGGGCCCCTAAATGAATTTTGCCCCAAGGAAAAAAGGGCCCCCCCTGAATGCCCCCCTTATGCCCCAAAAAAAACAGAAATGCCCCCTTTTGAATGAAACCTTCAGCCCAAAAGGCCCAAAATTGGGGTTCCAAATTTGCACCCTTTCTGCCCCCAAAACCAAAAAAGGCTCCCCTAAATGCAACCCAGCCCCAAAAAGAAGAAATCCTTTAAATACCCTTCATCCCCCCCAAAGAGCAAAAATCCCCTCCCTGAATGCACCCCTTTTGCCCCAAGGGGCGAAATCCCCTTCCCTAAACCCCCAACCCTTCAGCACCCCAAAAAGACAAAAGGGGGTTCCTGAATGTTACCCCCAAAAGACAAAAAAGGCCCCCTTAAATGCCCCCCTTATGAAACCAAAAGAAAAAAAATTTCCCTTCCTAAATGCCCCTTCTGCCCGGGACAAAATGCGCTCCCAATCCCCCCTTCATGCCCCAAAAAAGGAAAAAAATTGCGTTCTCCTGAATGCCCCTTTTCATGCCCCCAAAAGGGGAAAAAAAGGGGGCCCCCTTAAATCACCCCAATGGCCCAAAGGGGGCAAAAATTTGGCCCCCCAAAAATGCACCCCTTAAGCCCCAAGGGGAAAAAATTTGCGCTCCCCAAATTTGCACACCTTCCCCCCACAAAAAAGGGGCAAAAAATCCCTTTCTAAGGGAACCCCTTATGCCCCCAAAAAAAAAAATGTTTCCCTGAATGCACCCCTTCAGCACACCAAAGGAAGAAAGGCCCCCTGAATGACCCCTTTACCCCCCAAAAAAAGAAAAAATGCGTTTAAATACCCCTTGGGGGCCCCAAGGGGGAAAAGGAATCCCCCAAAGACACCTTAGGCCCAAAAAAGGGGAAAATCCCTTTCCCAAAAATGAATTTATGCCCCAAAAGGAAAAAATGGGTTAAAAAATACCCCTTTTCATGCCCCCAAGAGAAAAAATGCGCCCCCCAATGCCCCCTTTCATAAAACCCCAAAAAGAAAAAATCCCCCCCCCAAAAAATGCCACCTCATGCCCCCAAAAGAGAAATGCCCCCTGAATGCACACCTTATGCACCCCAAGAAAAGAAATGCGTTCCAAATTTGCCCCCTTATACCCCAAAAAGGGGGCAAAAACCCCCTTTTCCCCCTAAATGAACCCTTCTGCACCCCCAAAGACAAAAATGCCTTAAATGCAACCTTCGGGAAAACCAAAGGGACGGGAAAGCGTTTCCTTGAATCCACCTCGAAACCCCAAGGGGACAAAAATGCGCTTTGAATGCACCCCTTTCCCCCCAAAAAGGGGAAGAAATCCCTTTTAAATGCCCCCCTTATGCACACCAAAAAAGAAATGCGCTCCCCTAAATGCCCCCCTTCATGCCCCAAGGGGAAAAATGGGGCCCCTAAATGAAACCCCATTGCCCCCAAAGAGAAAAAGGCCCCCCTGAAGGGGCCCATTTTTCCATCCAACCAAGGAAGAAATGCCCCTTTAAAAACCCTTCAGGGAAAAAGGGACAGAAAGGCTCTCATGCACACCTTTTTCCCCCAAAAAAAAGGAAAAAGGGTTTTCTTGAATCCCACCTTCACCCCCCAAAAAGGGGGCAAAAATGGGCCCCCAAAAAAGACCCCCTTTAAAGGCCACCAAGAGACGAAATGCCTTTTGAAAAAATTTTGCCAAAAAAAAAACCCCCCCCTTCATCCCAA
>JARQOD010004035.1:0-58690 GCA_033576555.1 Oophaga sylvatica | reverse complement strand
AACAGTACTGAACTATCCAATGAAGATTGGGAAGATTGGCGATCAGGTGTTACTGACTGGTCTTATATAAGGGAGGTTCCCTCCCATCAGGGTTGCCGGTGATCAATTGTTCTGGTCTCATCTTTGATTCCTGTTCACTTTGTAGCCTGCTGTTTCATGCCTGCATCTTCTGCTAACAGATAAGACATTTTCTTCTTTTTGTTTTTTGTGCTTGCTCTTTGCATTTTGTCCTGCACTTCTGTGGTGGTCTGCTCGGTCCCCTTCGGGGGCTTGTGCTCCTCTCAGTTTAGTTCAGCCACTGTTGTTTGTTCCTTTGCCTTTTCCAGTTTTTTCAGTGGCTGCTGTTTAGTTTTTGTTACACCAGAGAACTAATTTAGGTGGTAGAGGTCGTGTGATCTCAGGTGTTTTTGTAATTAGTAGAGTTGGTACTTTTCAGGGTTTTTTGGGGTTGCAGTAAGTGTCCTTCCTATCCTTTTCTATTTAGGAAGTTTGGGCCCCAACTTTTGCTCATACTATTTTCTATCTGTGTCTGTATTTCCTCTTGTCTAACCGCCATTACATGTTTGGGGGCTTTCTATGTTCTTTGGGGATCTACTCCGGGGCAGATAGTTTTCCTCTTTCTGTCTTTAGGTGTAGTTAGCTTCTCAGGCTGTGACGAGGCGTCTAGGACCAACGTAGGTACGCTCCACGGCTGCCTTTAGTTGTGGTGGTTAGTCAGGGTACTGCAATCCCATAGATTCCAACCTCTCTGGTGTATTTCCTTTTTTGCTTGCTCTCCTCAGCTACCAAATCATAACAGTATCACTGGCCCAACAACTGATATTTGTATGGTGCTCACAGAAGGGAAAAATACTGTTAAAGAAAGAAGATTGTCAGAGTTGTCAGAGTTTTTTTTTTTTTTCCCTCTGTATCTCTGAGTGCTGAGGAGGATATTTTTTTCTCTCAATGGAGCTTGCACAGTTGTCTGGCCGTGTGGATCAGCTTGCCACTGAAGTTCGGAGTATTGCTATCTGTCTTGCAGGGTTGCCTGTTGTGGAACCTAGGATTCCCATGCCAGATTTGTTTTTAGGGGATCGAGCTAAATTTCTGAATTACAGTTATTTTTGAAAGTTGTTTTTTGCCTTGAAATCTAAGTCCTCAGGGAACGCAGCGCAGCAGGTTCAAATTGTCATCTCTCTCCTGCGCGGCGATCCTCAGGATTGGGCTTTTTCCCTGACACCTGGGGATCCTGTTTTGAGTAATGTTGATGCATTTTTTCAGGCTCTGGGGTTATTGTACGATGAGCCTAATGTCACTGATCAAGCTGAAAAAGCCTTGTTGGCATTAAATCAAAGGCTTAAGGATGCTGAGTTATACTGTCAGAGATTCCGAAGGTGGGCAGTCTTGACCAAATGGAATGACGATGCTTTGGCAGCCCTTTTTCGGAAGGGTCTGTCAGAGAATGTAAAGAATGTTATGGTGGGATTCCCTGTCCCCTCTGGTCTCAATGATTCTATGTCATTAGCGATTCAAATTGACAGACGTTTGCGTGAGCGTAGAGGTATGCGTGGAATAGTGTTGCCTTGTGAACCAGCTTCTGAACCCATGCAGTGTGAAAGAGTGGATTCTGGGGCACAGCGTCATGAGTTTCGAAAACGCAATGGGTTATGTTTCTACTGTGGTGATGCCTCTCATGTTATTTCAGTCTGCCCTAAGCGGGGAAGATGTTTTGCACGCTCAGTTGTCTTGGGTAGTGTTCAGACTAAATTTTTGTTGACTGTTACCCTGATTTGCTCCCTGTCCACATTTTCTGCTCAGGCTTTCGTTGATTCGGGAGCAGCTATTAACCTGATGGATTTTGATTTTGCTAAACGTTGTGGGTTTCCCATGACACGCCTACGGAAGTCTATTCCCCTACTGGGGATCGATTCTACCCCTTTGGCTGAGAATAAACCTCAGTTCTCTACTCAGGTGATAATGAGGGTTGAACCTGATCATCAGGAGAGTTGCAAATTTTTGGTGCTGTATAATCTGCATGACATTATCATACTGGGTTTCCCTTGGTTACAGACTCATAATCCTGTTTTGGATTGCAAATCTGTGTCTGCAACCAGTTGGGGCTGCCAATGTGTTCATACCAACACTCCTGTTTTTTCTGACTCCCCCCAGGCTCAGGATGTTCCTGACTTTTTGACTGATTTTTCTGATGTGTTTAGCGAAAGTAAATCTGCATCCTTGCCTCCCCATAGGAGATATGACTGCGCTATTGAATTAGTGCCTGGTAGTAAATTCCCTAAAGGTCGCCTTTTTAACTTGTCTGTACCTGAACATGACGCTATGCGGTCTTATATCAAGGAGTCATTGGAGAAGGGTCATATCAGACCATCCTCTTCACCCTTGGGTGCCGGTTTTTTCTTTGTGGCCAAAAAGGATGGTTCATTAAGGCCGTGTATTGATTATCGTCTCTTGAACAATATCACTGTGAAATATCAATATCCGTTACCCTTGATTTCTGACCTGTTTTCCAGGGTGAAAAGTGCTACTTGGTTTACCAATCTTGACCTCAGGGGGGCATATAACCTTATTCGCATTAAGCACGGGGATGAATGGAAGACGGCATTTAATACCCCAGAGGGGCATTTTGAGTACCTAGTGATGCCCTTTGGGCTCACTAATGCTCCTTCTGTCTTCCATTCCTTCATGAATGACATTTTCAGGGATTTTGTGGATAAATTTCTGATTGTTTATTTGGATGATATCTTGATTTTTTCCAATGACTGGGACTCTCATGTGAAACATGTTCGGACTGTGTTCCAGATTTTGAGAGAGAATGCTCTGTATGTGAAGGGATCAAAGTGTCTTTTTGGCGTACAGAGGATCTCATTTCTGGGATTCATTTTGTCCCCATCTTTAATTGAAATGGACCCGGTCAAGGTTCAGGCCATCTGTGATTGGGTCCAACCTACTTCATTAAAGGCTCTTCAAAGATTCTTGGGTTTTGCCAATTTTTATCGTAAATTTATTGGTAATTTCTCTGTTATTGTTAAACCATTGACTGATTTGACTAAAAAGGGTTCTGATGTGGTGAATTTGCCTCCTGAGGCAGTCTCTGCGTTTCAGGAACTTAAGCAGAGATTCACTTCTGCTCCTGTTCTACTGCAGCCTGATGTTTCTCTGCCATTTCAGGTGGAGGTTGATGCCTCTGAAATTGGGGCAGGTGCCGTTTTGTCCCAAAGAGATCCAGAGACCTCTAAAAGTAACCCTTGTGCCTTTTTCTCTCGAAAATTTTCTCCAACTGAACGTAATTATGACGTGGGTAATCGGGAGTTAATGGCCATGAAGTGGGCTTTTGAAGAGTGGAGACATTGGCTGGAGGGAGCCAAACATCAGGTGGTGGTCCTCACGGACCATAAGAATCTGGTTTATCTGGAATTAGCCAAGCGACTTAATCCTAGACAGGCCAGGTGGGCCTTGTTTTTCACACGTTATAATTTTGTGGTTTCCTTTCTTCCTGGCACTAAGAATGTTAAGGCGGATGCCCTCTCGAGGAGTTTCCTTGCGAACTCTCCTGAGTTATCTGATCCTGCTGTTATTTTGAAAGAGAGTGTAGTTCTTTCCGCCATCTCGCCCAATTTGAGACTGGCTCTGGAAGGGTGTCAGGAGGATAAACCCGAGCGCTGCCCTATTGGGAAATTGTTTGTCCCAGACGATGGAAAAAGAGTGTGATGTCTGAGATTCATTGTTTCGCGTTGGCTGGTCATCCCGGAATTTTTGGTACCAGAGACTTGGTTAGTCGGTCCTTTTGGTGGCCTACTTTGTCTCGTGACGTCAGGGAATTTGTGCAGTCCTGCGGGACTTGCTCTCGCTCCAAGCCTTAATCTCGCTCTAGTGGTTTGTTGATGCCATTGCCTGTGCCCAAGAGACCATGGACCCATATCTCTATGGATTTCATTTCCGACCTCCCTGTTTCTCAGAGAATGACAGTTATCTGGGTGATTTGTGATAGGTTTTCCAAAATGATACATCTTGTGCCATTACCTAAGTTGCCTTCCTCCTCCGAATTGGTGCCTTTGTTCCTTCAGCACGTGGTTCGGTTACACGGCATTCCTGAGAACATTATGTCTGACAGAGGAGTCCAGTTTGTTTCCAGATTTTGGAGGACTTTTTGATCTAAACTTGGTGTTCAATTGTCTTTCTCCTCGGCTTTTCATCCTCAGACCAATGGACAAACTGAGAGAACAAACCAGACATTGGAGACTTATCTTAGATGCTTTGTGTCTGCTGATCAGGATGACTGGGTCTCTTTTTTGCCTTTGGCTGAGTTTGCTCTTAATAATAGGGCTAGCTCTGCCACTTTGATGTCTCCATTTTTCTGCAATTTTGGGTTTCACCCTCGATTTTCTTCAGGACAGACGGAGGCTTCTGTCTGTCCAGGTGTTGACTCTGTTGTGGAACGTATGCAGCAGATTTGGGACCAGGTAGTGGAGAGGTTGTCCCTCTCTCAGGAGAGGGCCCAGCGGTTTGCCAACCGGCATAGGACTGATGGTCCTCAGTTTGAAGTGGGGGACTTGGTCTGGTTGTCCTCAAGAAATATCCCTATGAGAGTTGCATCTCCTAAGTTTAAGCCTAGGTTCATTGGACCTTATAAGATCATGGAGATTCTTAATCCTGTTTCCTTTCGTTTACTTCTTCCAGGGACATTTAAGATCCATAATGTGTTCCACAAGTCCTTATTGAAGAGGTTTGTCGAGCCAGTGGTTCCTATGGCTGTGCCTCCTGACCCTGTTTTGGTTGAGGGCAATCTGGAGTATGTCGTTGAGAAAATATTGAATTTTCTTTTTTCTAGACGGAAACTCCAGTATTTGGTTAAGTGGAGAGGTTATGGTCAGGAGGACAATTCTTGGGTGTTTGCTTCGGACATCCATGCTAGGAGACTCATCCGTGCGTATCACAGAGCTCATCCTGACCGACCTGGTTGCTCAAATGAGGGTTCGGTGACCCCTCCTCAAGGGGGGGTACTGTTGTGAATGTGCTAGAAATGAATTCTGAGCAGAAGCTCCCTCTGGTGGTTACAAACAGTACTGAACTATCCAATGAAGATTGGGAAGATTGGCGATCAGGTGTTACTGACTGGTCTTATATAAGGGAGGTTCCCTCCCATCAGGGTTGCCGGCGATCAATTGTTCTGGTCTCATCTTTGATTCCTGTTCACTTTGTAGCCTGCTGCTTCGTGCCTGCATCTTCTGCTAACAGATAAGACATTTTCTTCTTTTTGTTTTTGTGCTTGCTTTTTGCATTTTGTCCTGCACTTCTGTGGGGGTCTGCCGGGTCCCCTTCGGGGGCTTGTGCTCCTCTCAGTTTAGTTCAGCCACTGTTGCTTGTTCTTTTGCCTTTTCCATTTTTTTCAGTGGCTGCTGTTTAGTTTTTGTTACACCAGAGAACTAATTTAGGTGGTAGAGGTCGTGTGATCTCAGGTGTTTTTGTAATTAGTAGAGTTGGTACTTTTCAGGGTTTTTTGGGGTTGCAGTAAGTGTCCTTCCTATCCTTTTCTATTTAGGAAGTTTGGGCCCCAACTTTTGCTCATACTATTTTCTATCTGTGTCTGTATTTCCTCTTGTCTAACCGCCATTACATGTTTGGAGGCTTTCTATGTTCTTTGGGGATCTGCTCCGGGGCAGATAGTTTTCCTCTTTCTGTCTTTAGGTGTAGTTAGCTTCTCAGGCTGTGACGAGGCGTCTAGAACCAACGTAGGTACGCTCCACGGCTAGTGTTGAGCGATACTGCTCGATATCTAAAAATATCGGATCGGAATGGCATCGCGATATCACTAAATATCGGCGATATCCGATTCCGATACCGGAAGTCCCATGTAAGTCCATGGGAACAAAATATCGCAACTAAAAAAACACTTTCTTTCCTTGTAAACACAAAATATACACACTTAGAATACATATATATATATATATATATATATATATATATATATATATATGTCATTGTGACATATATAATATATATATATACATATATTTATAGTTTATTCACTTCTACATAGTAAAATAGCCTCTGATTCAATTGCCGGGTAAAGCCGGCATTTGTGAAAAGACAGAAGCACCCGAGGGTCCAGTCGCCACAGAGATGTTGCATCGCACCCAGCGGTGTGACAACTTACTCTCAGGTAAGGAGGAAACACCCCATTGACTCCAACCACTGCATTCAACAGTACACTATGCCAGCTGAGTGTAGGCGGACCCAATGGGATGGTCTAGCTCAGGCTGGTTAGAACAGGGTGTAGCTAGTTGGATGGGAGGGGTTGAGGCAGCCTTATGCTGCATGTCTTTGTAGTAAGAATTGTTTCCTTTCCTGCTTTCTTACTACGTCGAATACACCACTCTGCTACATCACTCTGCACCATTGCTCTATCTCACATCTATCTGCCCTGGAAGGATACCGTCTTACCTGTACAAGACTTATCACCTAGCTGCACTACACCATCCCTGCCAGAGGACCTGCACAGCAGCGCTGGTCACCCTGACCAGGTACTACACGTGGCGTCACGACAAACTACACAAACATTCTATCATCCCCTGGAAATATCCCACATTCCAGTGAGCGACCAGGGCACGGACATAGCTGTGCTACCCGTCACATCCCCCATAGAAGTCGACGGGCTTGGTGCCGAGTACCCCCAAAACCTGTGGCTCTGTGCGACTCAACTTTGGCGTCACGAACAAGATTCAGAAGCTCGCTATAAGCGAGTCCTGTGTGCCTTAATTGAACTGTTTTTTTGCTTGAGAATTGCAAAAATCATCATAGACTGTATTTGCCATTTTTCCGTCATATCTGCGCCACGAGGCACAGGTGAAGAATAAGGGCGTGCTCTCGTGGGCGTACACTCACTCCGTGGCGCGAAAACGATGTCCGCACACTCTAAATGTTACTGCAATGTAAGATCGTGCCCCACAGCTCTGGAGTTCCGCCTCCTCATCCTCCTCAGTGGGCGGAAACGAAGGCGAAGGTCCCGCCTCCCTACAAAAGATGTCACCTCTCCTGATGCTAATGACACATGTGACTTGGCAGAGATGGCGAATGGACGTGAGCAGAAGTGGGAAGGGATGGAGGAGTCAGAGCTCTCCCCCCACGGAAGCGACCCGATCGCCACGGAGCCACCGTTTGGCACCCGGCCTGGAAACACTCCTACGCTGGAAGAAGCGGAGGATACCCTGAGAGACCTGGCCCGGCACCGGGAGGAGGTCGCCAGGATGGAAGCGAGCTGGCGGGCCCTAAAACTACAATTGGAGCGGCGCCAATCCCTCTTACCCCCTGAAGTGTCTGTACCGGAAGGTGAGGCACCCGTTCCAGTAGAGGGGCCGTGCGGGCATCCCAGCCCTTGCAATCTGAACCGGTTGCCAGTATCTCAGCGGAGGCACCCATTCCAGTAGAGGAGGCCATGCGGGCATCCCAGCCCTTGCAATCTGAACCGGTTGCCAGTATCTCAGTGGAGGCACCCGTTCCAGTAGAGGAGACCGTGCGGGCATCCCAGCCCTTGCAATCTGAACCGGTTGCCAGTATCACAGTGGAGGCACCGCTTCCTGCTGAAAACGCCGCACCAGCACCCCAGATCCCGCTTTCTGCCCCCGTCGCTGAGGCAGAAGAAGCGACACCCGTCCTCATGGAGGAGGCCGCGCAGGCACCAGTGCTCTACCTGCCTGTACCGGAGCCCCGACCGTCATCTGTTCCAGAGCCGGCTGCTTCCGCCACAGGTGAGCGCCGCCAGGACTGGCGGGCGCCAGGAGAGCTGTCGCAAACCGGACATCGTAAGCTGGCGTTTGATGTTGGAGACATGGAGCTGCTGGTGGAGGAGAATTACAACCGGCGTCAGGAGGAAGAGTGGAGACGTCGGGAGCGGGAAGCCGAGCGACAAAGGGAGCAGCGAGAATCCCAAAAGCTTTGGCAACGTCACCTGGAGAAGGACCTGGCAGAGAAGGCACGTATGAGAAAGGATAAAAGTACGGTGAGGGAGCCGCGGCGTAAGGGTGCAGTACGGAACTTTAAGTTAAAAGGTGGTTGGGGCTTCATCCAGGAGCCTGGACTTTATTTAGAAGTTTTTGTAACCCGGCGGGACGTGGAGGCTCACCTCCCAGAAGGACACCCGGGAGGGACCTGTTGCCAGGAGACTTGGTGACTTACACCCGACACTGGGGTTACAATGGATGGTACGCCCTAAATGTTACCAGGTACGACCCCTACTCCCCAGAGTGTCAGGAAACTGACAGACCCTACGAGCCTTCAGCCTCCCCCAACCAGGCCTCTGCACAAGTGCCCACCCCACGCCGTAAATCTCCCCAGCCTCCCTCAGTGGTCTCCTCAGCAGCCCCAGCTATGGACATGATAATGATAGCTGGCCCGTACCCGGCGCCTGTTAGGCCCCCTGGGGTTCGTTCAGTCCGGGACATAGGGTTCCAGACCCAGAGGGAGACGAAAGAGGTGGCCACACAGACCCAGATAGCGGGTCACGACGTCACTGTACAGGCCACATGACGTCATCAGGTCTGGGTGGACCCTCCTGTCACGGATGTTTGGCAAGCTCCAGAACAGTACCAGGTGTTACCTGTAAGAGGCCAGCCAAAGAAGTCTAAATAACCTGGACAGGGTCTCTGTATGTAAATAGTTAAATTATTGATGTACCCGGACGGGTGAATGTTCATAAAAAGAAGTTTATTGTTGCCTTAATATACCCAGGTTGGGTAATGGTGTTTCACTGTAATGAAAATGTTGAACTTTGAAGCCATGAACTGTACTGGCTCACAAACTTTTCTGTAAATAGTTGGCACTTCGGTGCTCCATCTTGGTTTTACAAAAAACTTTACTGTGCACTATTTTCAACTACCTCAGAAACTAAAAACCCGTTTGGTGTGGCCGAAAGTGAGGTCTGCTCAAGGAAAGTCTTGCAGCCCACCCAAGACCACAGTTGGAGGTTTGGAGCGGGTCCTCCACAAGCACAAGTAAAGGACACTGTGAAGTTACCCCGGTGGGGTTGTAGTCCTAAGAAGTCTCCACGAACTTCAGCACTAATGCTATTTGCACTTTTGTTGAATATGTATTTATTAACACACATGTATAACACATATCAAGGGTATGAACAGTAACAAAACATGTCACATAATATAAGCCATTTGCACTTTTGTAATGTTATTATTAAAAATTGTATTATGCAACGTTTAACTTGAAGTGTTTCCTGCTTTCTTACTACGTCGCATAGTCCACTCTGCTACATCACTTTGCACCATTGCTCTATCTCACATCTATCTGCCCTGGAAGGATAGCGTGTTACCTGTAGAAGACTTTTCACCTACCTGCACTACACCATCCCTTCCAGAGGACCTGCACAGCAGCGCTGGACACCCTGACCAGGTACTACAGGTGGCGTCACGACAAACTACACGAACATTCTATCATCCCTGGAAATATCCCACATTCCAGTGATCGCCCAGGTCACGGACCGAGCTGTGCTACTCGTGACATCCCCCATAGAAGTCGACGTGATCGGTGCCGAGTACCACCAAAACCCCTGTCTCTGTGCGACTCAACTTCCCTCACTGTGCTGGCACTTTACATTTACAATGCCTCTGGGGTTTTTTTTTGGAGGGGTGGGGAACATTCAGACTTTTGCTATGGGGCCTCATGATTTATATGTACGCCCCTGCTGCTGAGGCATGGTATTTAAGGCTGTTAAGGAGCCAATATCCATGGACCTTGCCAGCAGCGTCGGACTGGAGTACCTTGGGCCCACCAGAGAAAAATTATTCTTGGGGCCCACCATCATACTTCCCAACCTTTGAAGAAGGGAAAGAGGGACAAAGGCTGTGGCACGCTGTGCCTGCTGCAGCAAATTTTAGGCCATGCCACGTTGCACCACAGACTGTCCAGGAGTTGGTGGATGCTTTAGTCCAGGTGTGGGAGGAGATCCCTCACGAGACCATCCGTCGCGCTCATCAGGAGCATGGCCAGAAGTTGTAGGGAGGTCATACAGCATACCTCCCAAATTTGGAAGACAGGAAAGAGTATTAAAGGCTGCGGCGCGTGTTGCGCGCCGCTGAAAATTTTAGGCCACGCCCCGACAACACCCATTTCACAGCTAATCACACCCATATCCTCGCCCCAAGCGTAACCATTTAGCATTGCTGATCACACTGACTGGTAATGAGGGCACAGTGGCTGGTACTGAGGAAAAGAAAGAAAGAGCAGCGAGAGAGAAAGAACAAACAGAGAAAGAAAGAGAGGAAAGAAAGAAAAGAGAGAAAGAAAGAACAGAGAGAAAAAAGAACAGAGAGCGAGAAGGAAAGAACAGAGAGCGAGAAAGAAAGACCGAGAGAGAGAGCCATAGGCGTAGCTAGGTTTTGGTTTAGTGGGGGCAAAACTTCTGAGTGGCCGATCATCAGAGAACCTCAGCAAATGACCGCGCTGTTGGCCAAAATAATCTATATATAAAAGACCAATATTGATATTACCGCCATATGGTCTGTGTTAAATAATACCAGTCCTACAGAACATATAATAGATTACAGCACAGGTACAGATATTGACTTACCGCTGATGTTCTTTCTAATGGAATTGTTCACTTTTCATGTCTTTTCCATCTGGCCCACACCGACATGACGACTTCTCCAGCCAGGACTCGACTGCACCCCCATTAAAAAAAAAATCAAAAAAAAACTCACCTCCCGGCTCCTGTGCTGCTCACTGTTCTCCCTCTCAGCGTCTGACAGCGGGCGCCGGCAGGTGATGTTATTGTTCCCGCTGTCATACGCTGAGAGGGGGATTATGGGAGAGAAGGAGCGCTCGCTCCTTCTCTCTCCATGCGGTCAGCTTTATCGGCTGGATGCCGATACAGCTGACCCTCCGATGACGGGTGGGGGGCCCACTGCTGGCACCGGGCCCCCCCAACGCCTGTTTAGGCCCCATAGCTTCCGGGCGGCAGAGCAGGGAGAGCGATTCTCCCTGCTCTGCCGCAGAATGTAACTGTATCGTAGCTCCGGGTGGGCCCCCTCAGAGCGCGGGCCCCGGGGCCACCGTCCCCTCTGCCCCGCGACCTATCTTTTCAAATCAGGGCCCACCACACAGGAGCTGGGGCCCACCGTAGGTTTCTCCGGTGTCCCGGTGCCTCAGTCCGACCCTGCTTGCCAGCCTGATAATACCAGGCCACAGCAGTCTGCATATCTTGGCTGGTTAACAAAAATAGGGGATCCCCTCGAAAAAAATTTGGCGTGGGGTCCCCCTATTTTTGTTAACCAGCCAGATGAAGCAGACTGCTGAGGCCTGGTTTTTCAGGCTGGTAAGGATCCAATATCCATGGACCTTGCCAGCCTGATAATACCAGGCCACAGCAGTCTGCATATCTTGGCTGATTAACAAAAATAGGGGATCCCCTCGAAAAAAATTGGCGTGGGGTCCCCCTATTTTTGTTAACCAGCCAGATGAAGCAGACTGCTGAGGCCTGGTTTTTCAGGCTGTTAAGGAGCCAAGATCCATGGACCTTGCAAGCCTGATAATACCAGGCCACAGCAGTCTGCTTAGCTTGGCTGGTTAACAAAAATAGGGGATCCCCTCGAAAAAAAAACGGCGTAGGGGTCCCCCTATTTTTGTTAACCAGCCAAGTAAAATGCAGACTGCTGCGGCCTGGTATTAAAAGACTGTCAAGGCCCATGGATTTTGGCCCTCAGCAGCCTGATAATACCAGGCTACAGCAGCCCCACATTTGGCGCATCAAAAGATGTGCCAATTGTGGCACTTTACCCGGCTCTTCCCACTGCCCTGTAGCGGTGGCAAGTGGGGTAATATGGGGTTAATGTCACCGTTGATTGCACGGTGAGAATAAGCCCGGTTAATAATGGAGAGGTGTCAATAAGACACCGATCCATTATTAATACCAAAGTTTTTGAATGTATAAAAAAAAAGACACAGCAAGAAAAAAGTATTTTAATGAAATAAAAGAGACAACACAGTTTTCATTAATTTTATTATACTCTCATTCCTGCGACGCCATCGATCTCCTGTAAAAAAAGAAAAAAAACAAAACAACAGTATACCACCTGTCCGACGTAGTCCATAGTAACGAGTGTCCCACGACGATCCAGCTCTGCTACATCGCAATGACAGGCAGAGCCTGTCATCGCGACGCAGCACAGCTGATTACCTGCTTCCCCGGCGGTGACGTCATCGGACTGACTGCTTTACGGCCGGGATTACCCAGCAGTCACTGCAGTTATCGCGAGAAACTGCATGTGACCGCCGGGGAAAGATGATGGCGGCCATTAAGCAGTCCAGCCCGTGACCGCCGGAGATCTTCTGCCAGGTAAGTGCCGCTGACTCCTGACAGACCCGACCGACGGACACTGACAGTGACAGTGACAAATCCGATTCCGGTATCCGATAAGACGAAAATATCGGAACTAAGTATCGAAAGTCCGATAGAGCTAATATCGGCTGATACCCGATACTTGCGGTATCATATTGCTCAACACTATCCACGGCTGCATTTATTTGTGGTGGTTAGTCAGGGTACTGCAATCCCATAGATTCCAACCTCTCTTGTGTATTTCCATTTTTGCTTGCTCTCCTCAGCTACCAAATCATAACAGGCCACCCTCTTAGATCCACGTTACCGGGACAACCTTGAAAGCCTAATTACACCGTTGAACCGGGCGCATAAAATGCAGGAATACCAAGAAGCACTGGAGTAAGGTTCTTTGTCTCTGTTGACATGTTCCTTGAAACTCAGTTTTCCGTCGGCCATTTTGCTTTCTGTCTTTCTGCAGCTCTTGCCCTCAGTTAATATGGAGTTTCCAGTTTTCATGTTCCCGCCCTGATTCTTCCCTCTTGCTTCTTAAGCAGCCTCAGCTGAACAATCAGTGCTCCTGAATCAAGCCTCAGTCAGTCTGTGACCTGACTCCTGGAAACCTTGGACTTGTACTCCAGCTATTCCCTACTGAGGAACCTTGGAACACTTTTGGACTCTGGAAACCTGCTGTTTGGTGAATCCATGTTTGCAGAGGAATTACGGTACAGAGAAGAGATCCTGAACCTGCTTTGGAGATTTATTGTAGTGCTTGAAGTTACTCTGGCTGCTGTCTCCTGTCGCTGTTCCTGCAAACTGTGTGAACTTTTCAGCATGCTTGTATGAAGTAATACAAGTCATTTCATTTCAACCTATGTCTCCTGTGTTTTCTTCGCACCCAAGCACAAGACGCTATAGGAACTGTACACTATACATGACAAGATTCAGGAGCCAATGTTTAGTGTCTGCTGGGTCTGGGAAAACCGTGTCTGCTGTGACTGTGGATATCAGATGTCCGTTTAATACCTTATGTGATGACAGTGGTTGTGACTTCTCACAACCATTCCAGGTGAGCGCATTCCCTTAAAATTTTACTCTGGAGTGTTACCACAGGTAAACACTATTGTTTTTTTTTTTTTTTCCTTTCCTCTTCCAGCACTTCTGCCTTAAAAGATCTGGAAGATGGAGGCCCGCATAAAGGAACTTTGCGGAGTGACTGATACAATCCTTTCAGATGTACAGACTTTAAAAACCCGTTTTGCAAGCCTACAGGACCTCACTAATCATAATTTGCAAGTGTTTGGACAGACTACCCAGGAATTGCGAGCCAGGATTGAGGCTCTAGAGGAACGAGCCCAGGCTCCTGCCATAACCCCGAGTTCTGGGATCCCCAAATTACCTTCTTTTCGTTTTGGCGGTGAACGTGAGAAATTCAGGGGGTTTATTAATCAATGCAATTTATTTTTCTCTGCACATGCTTCACAATTTCCCACTGAACGATCCAAAGTGCTTACTATAATCATGTTGCTTACCAATAAGGCTTTGATGTGGGCAAACCTCTGATTGAGACTGAGGATGATTTTTGAATCACCTTGATGCTTTTATTTCAGCCATGGGGCAGGTGTTTGATGACCCCAATCGAGGTGCAACAGCTGAAGCAGCCATGTTAACTTTGCGCCAAGGTAAGCGTTCAGTAGCCGAATATGCCCTGGATTTCAGGAGATGGGCTCTTGATACCACTTGGGACACTTCCGCTAAAAAATCTATTTTTCGGAAAGGGTTGTCTCCACTGATTAAGGATGAACTTGCTCGTGCCGACCCTCCCACTGCGTTAGGTGACTTTATTAACTATTGTATCCGTATTGATGCTCGTCTGACTGAACGCAGACAAGAGAGATGGTTCGAAAATAATCGCACTAACCTTTTACTACCTCCCTCCTCAGCTAAGGAACCTTTGAGTAGGATCACAAGGGAACCAGAACCTGAACCCATGCAGGTGGACTCTTTACAAAGACGGGTTAGTGATGCACGCAAAGAACATCGTATAAAGGAAAATCTATGTTTCTACTGTGGTAAGTCAGGGCACTTCATTATAAACTGCCCCAGCCGTTCTCGTAAGACTACTGCAGCAGTCATTCACTGTGAGTGTTGCGAGAGGAGCTCTGTTATGTCCGAGCCTCAGGCTCCAGAGAGATCTGCTGCAAGAGATCTTGATTTCTCGGACTTAAACTCTGTTAGTTCTGGGGACGATGACGGTATAAACGCTGCAATTTTTCAAGTTTCCTCAGCGGTGTCCCAGCTGAGTTGTAAAAGAAACAATTCTCATTGCTTCCTTTCCATCAAACTCTGGGTTGACTCAGTCTGGGTGTCTAGCTCTGCTATGATCGACTCAGGAGCAAGTGGAA
The DNA here is from genome assembly GCA_033576555.1 of Oophaga sylvatica. Taxonomy (NCBI): domain Eukaryota; kingdom Metazoa; phylum Chordata; class Amphibia; order Anura; family Dendrobatidae; genus Oophaga; species Oophaga sylvatica. The sequence continues at coordinate 43,969 of JARQOD010004035.1, read as the reverse complement.
ATTTTATGGATATCTCCTTTGCTCTGAAACAGGGGATACGTTCAGTGAAGAAGGCTACTCCAGTACAGATGGAGACTGTGGATGGCTCTCTACTGACTTCTGGACCAGTGGATCAAGAAACAGAGCCTTTGAGGGTCCTTATGGGTAAAGATCATCAGGAGAAAATGTCTTTTTTGCTTATCTCTTCTCCCCACTTTCCCATTATTCTAGGGCTACCATGGCTGCAGGCGCAGAATCCTACGATTAACTGGGAGACCAAGGAATTACACTTTCCGGAGAAACAGATGAGTCAAGGAGTTTCAGCTTGCTCTGTTCCTAAAGGAACCATGTCAGTCCCTGAACTACCAGCTGTATACCAGGACTATGTGGATTTATGTGACAAGAAGAACGCTGATCAGCTTCCTCCTCACCGTCCATATGATTGTCCAATTGAATTATTGCCTGGAGCCGAGATACCTTTTGGTAAGATCTACCCCCTAGCAGGGCCCGAGCTAAAAGCTTTGAAGGATTATATAGACGAAAATTTAGCCAAGGGCTTCATACGCCCCTCTTCATCTCCCGCAGGTGCACCCATCTTCTTTGTGAAGAAGAAAGATGGATCTCTGAGACCCTGCATAGACTATAGGGAACTCAATAAGGTTACTATTAGAAACCGTTATCCATTGCCTTTAATTCCTGAGTTGTTGGAGAGAGTGCGGCATGCCAAAATTTTCTCTAAACTGGATCTCCGTGGGGCCTATAACTTGGTCCGTATTAGACCTGGGGATGAATGGAAGACTGCTTTCAGGTCACGCTATGGACACTTTGAATATCTAGTTATGCCTTTTGGTCTGAGTACCGCCCCAGCCACTTTCCAACACTTCGTGAATGATATCTTCAGGGATCTCCTAGATACATTTGTGGTGATTTATCTGGATGATATTCTAATTTTTTCTAACTCCACAGAGGAACATCATGGACATGTGAGAATGGTCTTAGAATGCCTTAGACAAAACCATCTCTACATCAAACTTGAAAAATGTGAATTCCATAGGACCGAAATTCAATTTCTGGGGTATGTACTATCTACGCAAGGGATTAGTATGGATGGAAGCAAGACCCAAGCCATCAAGGATTGGCCAATTCCTAGAAATGTGAAGGAGGTGCAGCGTTTCATCGGGTTTGCCAACTTCTATAGACGTTTCATTAAGAATTTTTCTGAGGTAGTGTCACCTATCACCCAACTTACCCGGAAACAGTCTAGGTTCTCCTGGACCCCGCAAGCTCAGGAAGCATTTTCCTGTTTAAAGGATAAATTTACCACCGCACCTATCTTCTTACATCCCAACCCCGAGCTTGCCTTCATAATAGAGGTGGATGCTTCAGACTGTGCCGTTGGAGCTATACTCTCTCAGAGAACAGGTGAGAAGAATGTCTTGCATCCCTGTGCCTTCTTTTCCCAGCAGTTGTCTCGGCTGAGAGGAACTACGATGTGGGCAATAGAGAATTGTTGGCCATTATTGCCGCCTTCAAGGAATGGAGACACCTTCTTCAGGGAGCTGCACAGCAAATAGTCGTCCTGACAGACCATCGTAACCTTGAATTTATCAGGTCGGCTAAGTGCCTGACTCCTCGCCAGGCTCGCTGGAATCTTTTCCTAAACCAATTTAATTTTGTCATTTCTTATAGACCAGGATCGCGCAATGGAAAGGCTGATGCACTCTCTAGGATTCATTCAGCAGAGACACGTCCACTTACTCCTCCTAAGACTATTCTTCCTGACTCTAGATTCCTGGGAGTGATTCATAATCAAGACCTACTTAAGGACATCAAGGAAGCATACCATGCGGATTCTTTGTTGGCTCAACCCCCAAGGGACGTAAGTCTTGTCTTTAAGAATGGTGTGTGGATTCAGGGACAACGTCTGTATATACCTGAAACAGTCAGATTGAGAGTATTGCAACTCATCCACGATTCCAAGATAGCCGGGCATAGGGGAATTCTAAAGACACAAGAATTTCTTTCTCGTTTCTTTTGGTGGCCCACTTACAGGAAAGATGTCTTAAACTATGTCACTTCATGTGAAGTCTGTGCAAGATGCAAAACACCTCGCTCCTCACCAACTGGTCTGTTGCAACCTCTTCCCACCCCGTCCCGCCCGTGGGGATCCATTTCTATGGACTTCATTGTGGAGTTACCAACCTCTCAAGGGAAGAACACCATTCTAGTGGTGGTTGACCGTCTAACAAAGGCAGCTCATTTTATCCCTTGTGTCAGCTTACCCACTGCAAAACAGACATCAGACTTGATGATTAAGAATGTGTTTCGCTTACATGGAGTACCGGATGAGGTCATTTCGGATCGAGGGGTGCAATTCACTTCAAGGTTTTGGCAAAATTTCTGTGCAGCATTGGACATTAAAGTAAACCTTTCTTCTGCTTTTCATCCCCAGACTAATGGACAGACAGAACGAACCAATCAGACCCTGGAGCAGTATCTCCGCTGTTTTATCTGCCACCTACAGGATGATTGGGTGGATCTACTTCCACTGGCTGAGTTCTCTTATAACAACTCTCAGAGCGCCTCCACTAAGCAGTCTCCTTTTTACTCCAATCTAGGTTATCATCCTAACATTCTTCCTCGATTTCCCATAGATACGCCCTTGCCGGCAGTGGCTGAAAGAATCACTTCTTTACAAAAGAATATGGATCTTCTAAAGGAAAATCTAGAATTGGCTCGGAAAGGTACAAGAAAGCAGCAGATAAATTTCGTAAACCTGCACCAGCTTTCAAGGTAGGAGATTTGGTCTGGCTGTCAACCAGAAATCTTAAATTAAAGATTCCATCGTCTAAATTGGGACATAAGTACATTGGACCTTATAAGATCAATAAGATTATAAGTGCTGTTGCTTGTCGTCTTCAACTGCCCAGAACTATGAGAATCCACCCTGTCTTTCATGTATCCCTACTAAAGGCTGCAACACCCAATACGTTTCCTGGACGTTCTTCTCCTTGCCCTGACCCAGTGCTGGTCGATGGTCAGGAAGAATTTATGGTGGAAAGGATTCTAGATTCCAGGTTGTACAGAAATCAGTTGCAATATTTGATTAAATGGCAGGGCTACCCAGTGGAGGACAACTCATGGGAACCAGTCAATAATGTAAATGCTCCTCGCCTGCTCCGCCAGTTTCATCAGAGGTACCCTGACAAGCCTGGTCTGAGGTCATCCGGAGGTTGTCCCTAAGGGGGGAGTAATGTAAGGTTCTTTGTCTCTGTTGACATGTTCCTTGAAACTCAGTTTTCCGTCGGCCATTTTGCTTTCTGTCTTTCTGCAGCTCTTGCCCTCAGTTAATATGGAGTTTCCAGTTTTCATGTTCCCGCCCTGATTCTTCCCTCTTGCTTCTTAAGCAGCCTCAGCTGAACAATCAGTGCTCCTGAATCAAGCCTCAGTCAGTCTGTGACCTGACTCCTGGAAACCTTGGACTTGTACTCCAGCTATTCCCTACTGAGGAACCTTGGAACACTTTTGGACTCTGGAAACCTGCTGTTTGGTGAATCCATGTTTGCAGAGGAATTACGGTACAGAGAAGAGATCCTGAACCTGCTTTGGAGATTTATTGTAGTGCTTGAAGTTACTCTGGCCTGCTGTCTCCTGTCGCTGTTCCTGCAAACTGTGTGAACTTTTCAGCATGCTTGTATGAAGTAATACAAGTCATTTCATTTCAACCTATGTCTCCTGTGTTTTCCTCGCACCCAAGCACAAGACGCTATAGGAACTGTACACTATACATGACAACTGGTTAATTCACTCATGTACTCTTTTCCACCGCATAGCAGTGATGCGCGTGCACTAGCAGGCACCTCAGTGCGTCCTGGGCCCAGCGGAATCCGTTCAGAAGCCGGTAGCAGAAGCAGTACATCTGCTCTTGACAGTATGCCCAACCTGTTTCAACGGTTTCTGAACCCGCAAACAGTTCGGGCACCATAAGCACAGACTGTTATGAACTGCTACAAGCACTAAGGAAAGATGGGAATTCTGTCCCTACAATAGAACTAAGCTGGATCCCTACGATGAAACGGGGGACCTGATCCTGCGACCAGACCCGCTAAAGTTCTCAGCTAGTCTGAACGAAGACCTGAACGAAGACCTATAGTTGCGAGGGAGGAATCCCTACAAGATCTAGGGACTGGGAGAAAAGGTGGACACCTCCTAACAGAAATTGTAGCAGGGATAATTAAACAGAAAACAAATTACTTAGAGATTCTAAGATCAAGCAAAACTGACTGAGTAAAGCACCTAAGCACCCGGCTAGCTTAAGAGTAGATAATACAATGAAGTCCAGCAAAGCCAGAAGGGCGGAGCCAGACTAAATAGGGTAAAAAGGTCATGTGACCAGCAAACTGAAACAAAACCTAACAAGAGGGTTCTAACAGTACCTTCCCTTCTAAGAGGATCCTCCGGATCCCCTAGGACTTAGGCTTATCCGGAAACCTCTTGTGAAACGCTCTGACAAGTCTAGACGCAGAAACATCATCCGCCCTCACCCATGAGTTATCCTCGGGTCCATAACCCTTCCAAGCGACGAGGTACTGCAAACCCCCTCTATACCGTCTAGAATTTAGGATGCGGGAAATCTCATATTGCCCGTCCTCCACCACCAGGGGAGCAGTGGCCGAGACGTCTCCATCTGAGACCTCAGCTTTTTTCAAGAGAGAAACATGAAACACCGGCTTAATCTTCCAGGAGGTAGGAAGCTCCAACTTAACAGCAGATTGGTTAATAACCTGAAGCACCTTGAAGGGCCCTACAAACTTGGGACCCAATTTCTTAGACGGAATCCTCAAGCGCAGATTTTTAGAGGACAACCAAACCATGTCACCAATAGCAAACAAGAACTGCTCAACATCCTGGTTTTTCCTTTCTGTCTGGCCATTAGACTCAGGATGATATCCGGATGAAAACGACAAATGAACTCCCAACCTGTCACAAAAGGCGCGCCAAAAACGAGCCACGAACTGAGGTCCCCTATCAGAAACAATGTCAGTAGGAACGCCATGTAGTCTGACAATTTCCTTGACAAAGGCCTTAGCGAGAGTCTTAGCGCAGGGCAGTTTGATGAAAGGAACCAAGTGACACATCTTGCTAAAACGGTCCACGACCACCCAGATGACAGTGAAACCCTCAGAGGGGGAAGGTCAGTAATAAAGTCCATAGCCAAATGTGTCCAAGGTGCACTAGGGACCTCCAGAGGGCAAAGCAACCCCGCAGCAGGAGTATGAGAAGACTTAGATCTAGCACACACCGTGCATTGACGCACCCACTTAATGACTTCCTTCTGCCATCCAGGCCACCAAAAGCTGCGACCCACAAGTCTCATGGTCTCAGAGATTTCAGGATGACCTGCCAACTGAGAGTCATGACATTCAACAAAAAAATCTCTCCTCAGGGTACGAGGCACAAACAACCTCCCATGCGGCGTGTTAGATGGGGCATTCTCCTGTGCTTTAAGAATCTCATCTTCCAACACAGAGTCCAAAACAGCAATAACAACCCCCTCTTGCAAAATGTTTTCCTCCTCCTCAGTACCCACCATAGGAGAAAAGCTGCGAGACAAAGCATCAGCTTTAACATTTTTAGTACCTGGGATGTAAGTAACGGTAAAATTAAACCGTGAGAAAAACAATGCCCACCTAGCCTGACAGGCATTCAAGCGTTTGGCAGCATCAAGGTAGACCAGATTTTCATGATCGGTGAAGACTTTAATTGCCAACAATTCCCGATTACCGATATCATAATTTAGTTCAGACTCTTTCTTTGAAAAAAAAGCACAAGGATGTACTCCATCCATCATTTCCTGAGACAACACCGCGCCGACCCCCACAGAAGAAGCATCAACCTCAACCAAAAATGGTTTAGTCACATCAGGCTGCGTAAGGATGGAGCAGAGCTGAATTTCTCCTTTAGCCACACAAAAGCCTCAATGGCCTCAGTAGTCCACTGAACCGCATCAGCACCTTTCCTGGTGAGATCGGTCAGAGGTTTGGCAATCACAGAAAAATTTTTAATGAATTTTCTATAATAATTAGCAAACCCCAAAAACCTCTGTATTGATTTCACACCAATAGTCTAGGCCAATCCTGCACAGCTTGCACTTTCACCGGGTCCATCTCAAAACCTTCACTGGAGACAATGTAGCCCAAAAAACTAAACTAAGTCTCTGTACAGCGAACTCACATTTTTCTAGCTTGGCAAAAAGTGAATTATCACTCAGTAACTGTAATACTTCACGCACACTCCTCCAATGAGACTCCAAATCCGGTGAATAAATCAAAATGTCATCCAAATGCACAACCACACTTCTGCCGATCAAAGGTCTAAGGATGTCATTAATAAGATTCTGAAAAAATGCCGGAGCACTGGAAAGCCCAAAAGGCATGACCAGATTCTCAAAATGACCCAGTGGAGTGTTAAACGCAGTCTTCCATTCATCCCCCTCCTTCATGCTCAACAAATTGTATGCCCCTCGAAGATCAATTTTCGAGAACCACTTGGCCCCCACTAACTGGTTAAACAAATCAGGAATCAATGGCAGTGGGTAAGGATTGCGTACAGTAATCTTATTAATCTCACGAAAGTTTAGACAAGGCCGTAAACCGCCGTCCTTTTTTTTAACAAAAAAAATCCAACCGCCACAGGAGACTTAGAAGGCCTAATGTGACCGGCGGCCAAGCTTGTCTGTATGTATTCCTCCAAAGCCTTTCTCTCAGGAATAGTCAAATTAAATAAACGACTTTTAGGAAGAGTCGCTCCAGGGACAAATTCAATTGCACAATCATAATCTCTATGAGGAGGCAATACCTGTGATTCCTTATCAGAAAAAACTTTCCAAAAATCCTGAATAGGTACAGGTAGTTCCCCCTTAACTACAGCAGCAATACGTCTGTTACAACACTTGTCATAACAATTAGGACTCCAGGACTTAATTTCATTGGTAGACCAATCCAGTACCGGATTGTGCAATTTTAACCAAGGTAACACCAAAATCACCGGTGAGGGCAAATTATTCAAAACTACCAAATCCAAATTCTCTTGATGAACACCATTAATAGTAAGAGGAAATTCACAGATATGGTGAGTAACTTTTTTCAAGGGTGAGCCATCCACGGAAACCACATTAATAGGGGAAGACAGAAGTTTGGGTTTTAATTTTAGTTTTTCCAAAAATTTTCCATCAATCACATTGAGAGTTGAACCACAATCCACAAATACCCGAAACTCCATTAATTCCTCCTCAACAGCAGTGGTAGCAGAAAGAAAGACACCTTTATTGTTTAAACAAGCTATACGGGCGAAACTGACCTCATTTTTTTTTCTCTTTATTCATTCGAAGCGCACAGTTCTTAATAAAATGCTTAGATTTGCCACAATAGAAACACAAACCTTCAGCAAATCTGCGTTCTTTTTCCTGAGAGTGAGGTGCCATTGCTCCAATTTCCATCGGCTCTCCAATGTCAGTATATTCCTTCTCCAGACTTGGAACTGACAAGGCAGATTTACTCTCATTAACCCTTGCACGCAGTCTCCTATCCACCCGTATGGCTAATTGCATATCCTCTTGCAAGTTACCAGGTATAGGATAGGCAATCAGCAAATCTTTAACCCTTTCACTTAACCCTGCAAGAAATAAACTTTTCAAAGCTGAATCGTTCCACCCCACCTGAGTAGACCAACGACGGAAGTGAGTACAATATTTTTCCACATTACCTGATCCCTGTCTCAAACGTCTCAATTCTGTCTCAGCTGATGAAATACGATCAGGATCGTCATACAATAACCCCAAAACAAAAAAAAAACTATCCACTGATCTAAAGCATTGATCACTAGGCTGCAGAGAAAAGGCCCAGTCCTGAGGTTCTTTGCGCAAAAGTGACATTATGAACCCTATGCGCTGTGATTCATCACCAGAGGATCTGGGTCTCAAACGGAAATACAACAAGCAAGCATTTTTAAAAGAAAAAAAATCTTGTTGTTCACCAAAAAATAAATCAGGCAAACGTAACTTTGGCTCCAGAACAACTACTCACGTGTTGCTGGATCTCAGCCACCTCCAGAGAAAGTCCCTGCAGGCGTTGAGCCAAATCCTGAACCGACACCATGATGGAAACAGAAAATCTTTCCTTAGAGTTCTTTTTTTTTTTTTTTTTTTTTCGGGCTGGACTTACTGTTATGAACTGCTACAAGCACTAAGGAAAGATAGGAATTCTGTCCCTACAATAGAACTAAGCTGGATCCCTACGATGTAACGGGGGACCTGATCCTGCGACCAGACCCGCTAAAGTCCTCAGCTAGTCTGAACGAAGACCTATAGTTGCGAGGGAGGAATCCCTACAAGATCTAGGGACTGGGAGAAAAGGTGGACACCTCCTAACAGAAATTGTAGCAGGGATAATTAAACAGAAAACAAATTACTTAGAGATTCTAAGATCAAGCAAAACTGACTGAGTAAGGCACCTAAGCACCCGGCTAGCTTAAGAATATATAATACAATGAAGTCCAGCAAAGCCAGAAGGGCGGAGCCAGACTAAATAGGGTAAAAAGGTCATGTGACCAGCAAACTGAAACAAAACCTAACAAGAGGGTTCTAACACAGACAGTGCAATGCACTAGGAGGCAACGTTACCGTGACATGGTGGCACAATACCTCTTCACCCCTTTCAGTGGGCTTCAGGATGGATCTGCCCCCTTCAAGTTTTGGGTCTCCAAGTTGGATACATGGCCCGAGCTTAGCTAGTATGCCTTGGAGGTCCTGGCTTGTCCTGGTGCCAGTGTGATTTCTGAACGCGTCTTTAGTGCAGCTGGCAATGTACTAGCAGACCAACGTACCATACTATACGCTGCAAATGTGTACCGGCTTACATTCCTAAAAATTAACCAGGCCTGGATTTCTGGTGACTTTTGCTGCCCTGGGCCACAGTACACAGGTTACATGCATGGTTGGTAGCAGTATGCATGCTCTGTCATGTGCCTATGTTGCACACAGCGTAATCTGTTATGCCCGTGCTCTGGCCTCTACTTGGTAGCACCTGGTTCTGTGACTGACTCTTTCACCTCATACTGTTTTCCATTGGCTCTAGTACCGCCAGCTAGTGCCTATTTCTGTGACTGCCACTTTCACAGCATGCCGTGTTTCTGGGCTCTAGTACTGCCAGCTAGTGCCCATTTCCGTGACTGCCACGTTCACAGCATGCCGTGTTTCTGGGCTCTAGTACCGCCAGCTAGTGCCCATTTCTGTGACTTTCACTTTCACAGGATGCTGTGTTTCTGGGCAACACTACCGCCAGCTGTACTTCGTTAGACCAAAGTGGAAAAAAGGACGACAGATGGAAAACACATATAGGCAGAAGCACAAAAGGCGGGATCCAGCCACGCCGGCTGTTTCGTGTCAGTGAAGTGCGGACACAGGTGCCTCCCCCAAAGGGTAAACTGAGTTCCAGCATCGCCAGCTGGTTCTCGGGAGTGCCCAAGGGCACGGGTACCTCCTGCTCCAAACCGTGTTTCGACAAAGCTCGCTCTAACCCTTACCCTAATAACCATAAACCCCAACCCTACCCCAACTAATCCTAACCCAAAGAAAAAACACCGCTGTTAAGAAGATGGCGACCAGTTTTACTTCTACAGTTTTCGCTTTGTGCAATTTTTCTAGCGATTTTTTTGCTCCTCTGCCTCTGCATACTCCTTCCCCATTATCCTGAGGTGTTTCCCCTCCATTTTATCCATTATATAGCACTGTAGTGGTCATTTTGTAATTCTGATTTGTTTCTCCCATTGACTTGCATTGATATCGGAAATCAGAAATTTCGATATCCGATATTTTTCCAATATTGGAAAACGGAATTCCGATACGATTTCGGGCAATATCGCTCATCCCTAGTTATCTGTAAGAAGTGCGGAAGGACCTTTAGCCGAGGGAAAAATCTCTGAAATTTGAATACCAGTTGCATGCTTAGACATTTAATGAACATGCACTTGCAAGCATGGACAGACTACAAAACCTCATGTAGCACATGTGCACCTACTCCGACTGAAGGTAGCCAGCAACGCTCCATCACTTCCCCCACTGTAAGCCCACCGGTTGGCACATCACCAGCAAGAAATGTTGAGGTGTCATCGCAAGGCCAAAGCAGTCAGGGAATCACAATATTTATCCAATGAAAGACTGCATCTAGGCCACCACCACCACCATCACAAACCCCCTCACAGTCCGTCAGGTCCACCGATAGTCCCACCATATGCAGCTCTCAAGTCCAGCTCACCCTACCAGACACTCTGTGTAGGACAAGAAAGTACTCTTCCTCTCATCAGCGTGCACTGGCTTTGAACAGCTACATTGCCAAACTGATCTCATTAGAGATGATGCCCTTCCATTTGGTTGAAAGCGCAGCGTTCAGAGACCTCATGGCTTACACTGTCACACGCTATGACCTACCCAGTCGGCACTTCTTTTCTAGAAAATCCATCCCTGCCCTTCACCTGCATGTGAAAAACCACATTGTCCATGCACTCAAACAATCAGTGAGTGGAAAGGTGCACCTCACAACAGATTCATGGGCCACTAGGCATGACCAGGGCCGTTACGTGTCCATCACTGCTCACTGGGTTAATGTGGTGGATGCAGGGTCCACAGGGGACAGCGGCAGTGGGACAGTACTGCTTAGCCCACGGTATAGGCAACAATTGGCTGTAGGCGTTCGACTCTCCTCCTCCAGAAGCGAAAGCTTGTCAACAGAGCGCACGAGCACTCCTTCCGCAACTGCAATTGTTGCACACGAGGTGTCCCACTATCGAACAGCTAGTGGTAAGCGTCAGCAGGCTGTTTTAAAACTGATGTCTTTGGGCAACAACAGACACACTGTGGAGGTACTGGCCGACTACTTGCAGCGAGAAACTGAGTCATGGCTGGGCAGTATACATCTTGAGCCAGGCAAGGAAGTCAGTGATAACGGCCGTAATTTTGTGGCGGCCATAGCCCTGGCAAAACTCAGACACATACCTTGCCTGGCTCACACCTTGAACCTGGTGGTGCAGTGAATCTTAAATAATTATCCAGAGTTGACAGGCCTGCTCCATAAAGTGCGAAAACTGTGCTCGCACATTCGTCGCTAGCCCGCAGACTCCAGTTGTATGCAGAGGCTGCAGCGATCGCTCCACCTTCCCAAGCACTACCTAATCATAGACGTTGCAACAAGGTGGAACTCCACCATGCACATGGTTGAGAGGCTGTGCGAACAGAGGCAGGCTGTAATTCATTTATGGGAGGATACATGGGCAGGCAGTTTGAGGGCAGACATAGAGTTGTATGGTGTGCAGCGGTCAAATCAGAAAGACCTCTGAAAAGTCCTTCAGTGTTTTGAGGAATGCACATGGCTGGTAAGCGCAGACGACGCCATCATAAGCATGAGCATCCCACTTATGAATCTGCTCATGCAAACTTTGAAGCACATTAAGAATCAGGCTTCTGCAGTGGGGGAGGAAGAGGAGGAATAGGGAAGCCTTGATGACAATCAGCCATTATCTGTCACGCTGTCTAATGATATGTATACAATGTCAGTAAACTATTAATACAGGAACAACACTCTATACAACAACTAGTATAGCAACATCAGCATGTAAGTATAGAATAGATTTACCTGACACGATATCTGCTGAACTCAGGGTTAATCTTGAGGACTTGATGAGCTGAAACAGGAAAGAGGTGGACCGGGATCTAACCTGACCCTAAACTGGGGTCCTAACTAATCCCTCACCTTGGAGGTACTGATAATGGTTCAGAGGTCCAAGTCACCAACCTAACCCTGTCTCCTATCAGACCCTGAACCCTGTAATCAGTCCTAAGAAGGATCCTGACTACCACCAAAGGGATATGGGCTGATCTTAGCTAAATACACAGATTAGACATATAAGACAGACAGGATAACACTCGCTTGCATACACACTCAAACACCAAAGGAACATAAATGGTCTGGGAAATAAACTCTAACCAAGTTGAGCTTAGAACAACTAAGGAGCTCACAACTAAAGTCTATACAGATTCATTCCTATCTGTGGTCTGCATGAAGGTTTCACTGGCAACTCCCCAAGCAGACAACCAGGAATTTAAAGGAAACCAATCAACAAATAATCAATTGCAGCCGGGAGAAACTGCACCCAGTCCCAGCACCGAGCACAGACAGAATTAACTCCCTAGCTGCCAAACACAAAGAAACAGCAGCTCAGCTGTGAGAAGTCAAAATGTGCAACCGCGACGATCTTCGTGGCAATGCACACATGACAGTACCCCCCCTTCTACGAGGGGCCTCCGGACCCTCAGGGCCAGGCCTGCCCGGTGAGTTCTGTGGAAGGTCCGAACCAAACGATCTGCGTTAACATCAGACGCAGGGACCCACGTCCTCTCCTCTGGACCATACCCCTTCCAATGCACCAAGTACTGAAGGGACCGGCGATTCAGACGTGAGTCAATGATCTTTGATACTTGAAATTCCAAGTTACCATTGACCAACACAGGAGGAGGAGGTAGAGGTGACGGTATGACTGGTGCCACATACCTTTTAAGTAATGACTTGTGGAACACATTATGAATTTTAAACGTAGGAGGGAGGTCCAGACGAAATGCCACAGGATTAATTATGGAACTGATCCTGTACGGCCCGATGAATCTGGGACCCAGTTTCCAGGAGGGCACTTTAAGTTTTATATTCCTGGTAGACAACCATACCAGATCGTTCACATTCAGATCTGGACCAGAAACTCTCCTCCTATCAGCCATACGTTTGTAACGGTTCCCCATCGCACTAAGATTATTCAATACACCTCTCCACACAGAAGCAAGTGACGACGAGAAACGCTCCTCCTCAGGAACCCCAGAAGGGCCCCCCCCATTGAAAGTACAAAACTGGGGATGAAAACCATATGCCCCAAAAAACGGGGACTTACCAGTGGACTCGCTCCGCCTGTTGTTAAGAGCGAACTCTGCCAGAGGCAAGAAAGAAGACCAGTCCTCTTGGTTCTCTGAGACAAAACACCGGAGATATGTCTCTAAGCTCTGATTCAGACGCTCTGTCTGACCATTGGTCTGCGGATGAAAAGTCGAGGAAAATGACAATTGCATCCCCCGACGTAAACAAAATGCCCTCCAAAATTTGGACACAAACTGAGACCCCCTATCTGACACCACATCAGAAGGCAACCCATGAAGTCTAACGATCTCCCTAATGAACACCTGCGCCAGAGTTTTAGCATTAGGGAGTGCAGGAAGAGCAACGAAATGTGCCATCTTACTGAACCTGTCAACAACCACCAGTATGACAGTATTCCCTGACGACGGAGGAAGGTCCGTAATGAAGTCCATAGATAAATGAGTCCATGGACGCTCCGGAAGTTTCAAGGGTAAAAGGGTCCCAGACGGACGGGTATGAGGGGTTTTAGAGCGAGCACACACCCCACATGACGCGACAAAAGTTCTAACATCTTTATTAGCATTAGGCCACCAAAACCGGCGAGAAAGGAGATCTAAAGTAGCCTTACTCCCTGGATGTCCTGCTAGAGCAGAATTATGATGTGCCTCAATAACCTTTTGTCTCAACAGATTTGGGACAAACAGTCTCCCTGGAGGTCCTGCAGGGGCGTCCCCCTGAGCCTCTAACACCTCCTCCTCAAGCTCAGAAAATACAGCCGACACTACCACCCCCTCCTGAAGGATAGGACTCGGGTCATCCGTTTTCCCGGCCCCTGGGAAACTGCGAGACAAGGCATCAGCCTTTACATTCTTAGACCCCGGGCGATAAGTGACGACAAAATTAAACCTGGTAAAAAACAACGACCATCGAGCTTGTCTGGAATTCAGACGCTTAGCGGATTCCAAATACAACAGGTTCTTGTGATCAGTAATAACGGTAACCGGGTGGACTGCCCCCTCCAAAAAGTGACGCCATTCTTCAAAAGCTAACTTAATGGCCAAAAGTTCCCTATTGCCGATATCATAATTCCTTTCGGCGGACGACAATTTCTTAGAAAAGAAAGCGCACGGATGCCATTTACCAGGGGACGGACCCTGGGACAATATAGCACCCACCCCTACGTCAGACGCATCCACCTCCACAATGAACGGCTGAGATGCATCTGGTTGGATGAGAACGGGTGCCGAAGCAAAACATTTCTTCAAAGAGGAAAAGGCTTGGCAAGCTTTGTCCGACCATTTAGAAAAATCCGTCCCTTTTCTTGTCATGTCAGTGAGAGGTTTGACGACAGATGAGAAATTACAAATAAATTTCCGGTAGTAGTTAGCAAACCCCAAAAAACGCTGCAGAGCCTTAAGATCCCCTGGCTGATCCCATTCAAGCACTGCTCTCACCTTTTCAGGGTCCATACGGAAACCGGAGGCTGACACCAAAAAACCCAAAAACTGAAGTTCCTGTACGGCAAATACACACTTCTCCAGTTTGGCGTATAATTTATTGTCTCGCAAGATCTGCAACACCTGTCTCACATGCTCCTGATGAGACACAAGATCTGGCGAGTAAATTAAAATGTCGTCCAAATATACAACCACAAACAGCCCCACAAGGTGACGAAAAATGTCATTAACAAAATGTTGGAATACTGCTGGTGCAGTAGTCAGACCAAAAGGCATGACTAGGTTCTCATAATGTCCCTCCGGCGTGTTAAACGCCGTTTTCCACTCATCCCCCTCTTTTATTCTAATCAGATTATACGCCCCCCTGAGATCCAATTTAGAAAACCATTTGGCGCCAACAATTTGATTGAAGAGATCAGGAATAAGAGGGAGTGGATACGGATCTCGAACAGTAATCCGATTAAGTTCGCGGAAATCCAAGCAAGGGCGTAGGCCTCCATCTTTCTTCTTCACAAAGAAGAACCCCGCGGCTACTGGGGAAGATGAAGGTCTAATATGCCCTTTGGCCAGACTTTCAGAAATATAATCTTTCATAGCCTGCCTCTCAGGACCAGAAAGATTATACAACCTAGCTTTAGGCAACTTAGCATCAGGAAGGAGATTAATAGAGCAGTCATACACGCAATGAGGAGGCACCTCCCTCATCTCTGCTGAGGACTTTGCCACACACTTCAAAAATAAGATCGACCAAACAAGGCAAGTCTTCATTGTTCAACCACCTCAACCACTTTGTATACCAGACCAATGCCCTAACCCCATAACCTCCCTCTCCAATATAACTGAAGGGGAGCTTAATTGTCTTCTCTCCAAATCGCACCTCACAACCTGTGCACTTGACCCCATCCCAACCCACCTCCTCCCCAACCTCACAACCACTATTATTCCATCCCTAACCCACCTCTTCAACCTATCACTAACTTCCGGTACCTTCCCTTCTGCTTTCAAGCATGCCACAATCACGCCTATCCTTAAAAAGCCAACCCTCGACCCAACCGCTATGTCCAGCTATCGCCCAATATCGCTGCTCCCATTCGCTTCCAAACTCCTGGAGCTGCATGTCCACGCTGAGCTTTCCTACCACTTCTCTTCTAACTTGCTCTTTGACACTCTACAATCTGGTTTCCGCCCCCATCACTCCACTGAGACAGCCCTGACCAAAATTACTAATGACCTACTTACAGCCAAAGCAAACGGACAATACTCTATACTCCTGCTTCTTGACCTGTCCTCTGCTTTTGACACAGTTGACCACTGCCTTCTACTACAGATTCTTTCCTCCTTTGGCGTCAAAGACCTCGCCCTATCTTGGATCTCCTCATACCTTTCCAACCGCACATTCAGCGTCTCCCACTCCCACACTACCTCCTCGTCCCACCCTCTCTCTGTTGGAGTTCCCCAAGGCTCTGTTCTAGGACCCCTACTCTTCTCAATCTATACACTTGGCCTGGGGCAACTCATAAAGTCCCACGGATTCCAGTACCACCTTTACGCTGATGACACTCAGATCTACCTCTCTGGCCCAGACATCACTTCTCTGCTATCCAGAATCCCGGAGTGTCTATCAGCCATATCCTCCTTCTTCTCCTCCCGCTTCCTCAAACTCAATGTGGACAAATCTGAACTCATAATCTTTCCCCCATCCCACAGATCTTCCTTACCTGACCTATCTACCACAATTAACGACATCACGCTTTCCCCCGTACCAGAAGTCCGCTGCCTCGGAGTAACCCTTGACTCTGCCCTGTCCTTCAAACCGCACATCCAAGCTCTTTCTACCTCCTGTCGCCTTCAGCTCAAAAATATTTCAAGAATCCGTCCTTTCCTCAACCTCAATCTACTAAAATGATTGTGCACGCCCTCATCATCTCCCGCCTCGACTACTGCAACACCCTTTTCTCTGGCCTCCCTGCTAACACCCTCCACCTCTCCAGTCCATCCTTAACTCTGCTGCACGACTAATTCACCTCTCTCCTCGCTACTCCTCCGCTTCTCCCCTCTGCAAATCTCTTCACTGGCTCCATTCCCTCAGCGTATCCAGTTCAAATTACTAATACTGACCTACAAGGCCATCTATAATCTGTCTCCTCCATATATCTCTGAACTAATCTCCCGATATCTTCCCTCACGTAATCTCCGATCCTCCCAAGACATCCTTCTCTCCTCCACACTTATTCGCTCCTCACCCAACCGCCTCCAAGACTTCTCCCGAATATCCCCCATCCTCTGGAATTCTTTGCCCCAACACATCCGACTATCAAACTCATTCAGATCCTTCAGACGGAACCTGAAAACCCATCTCTTCAGGAAAGCCTACAGCCTGCAATGACCCTGCTGCCTCCTCACCACTACCGGAGTTATTGCCTCAACCAACACCGGAACTGCTGCAACCCCCGACCTACTGTCTCCTGCCTCACAATCCTGTAGAATGTAAGCCCGAAAGGGCAGGGTCCTCTCCCCTCTGTATCAGTCTGTCATTGTTAGTTTGTTTACTGTAAGTGATACCTGTAATTTGTATGTAACCCCTTCTCATGTACAGCACCATGGAATCAATGGTGCTATAGAAATAAATATTAATAATAATAATAATAATAATATATAAACTCCTGACACCCCTCCTCAGAGAAAACATCCCCAAAATCCTCCAAAAAAGGAGGCAATGTACTAGGCACGACCGCACTGATGACTGTGTTCATGCAGTTGCTTTTGCAAAACTCACCCCATTGGCTTATTTCTCTGGACTGCCAATTAATCACAGGGTTATGTTTAACCAACCAAGGAAGTCCCAACACAATGGGAGTAGGTAGACCCTCCAACACATAACAAGATAATTGTTCCCTATGTATTGCCCCTACCCGAAGGTCAATGTTATGAACCTCATGAACAAAGCTACCTTGGCCGAGAGGCCTGGCGTCAATGGAGAATATAGGGATCGGTTTGACCAATACACTCAGATGCATACCTTGAGCCTGAGCAAACTGAGCGTCAGCCAGATTAGCCCCGGAACCACTATCAAGAAGAACAGACAATCTCTCCACTCTCGTACCAACTACCACCTCCACTGGTACAAGGAACTGAGAAGAACTGGCGGATGAAATACATACTCCCAGGTTGTCGTCCACCACACAACCTGGGATTAACAGTTTTCCGGCGACTTTTGGCTCAACAAGGCACGGGATGGACATTCTCCAACAAAATGTCCCTCTTTCCCGCAGAAAAAACATCTTCTAGTCCTGCGGCGTACCGCCAATCCCCTCCTACGAAATGATGTCCCTCACAACTGCATAGGCTCATCCGAACAGACAAGGGGAACCTCAACATAAGGACTTTAGTGGTAGGTGGAGAAACAACAGGGAGTGGGGTTACCTCACCCCTCTCCCGAAGCCGTCTATCAGTACGGATAGCTAAGGCCATAGCAGCCTCCAGAGAAGGAGGAGACTCATACTGAGCCAAAACGTCTTTTAATTTATCAGAAAGCCCATGACAAAACTGGCTCCTAAGAGCTGGGTCATTCCACTGAGTATCTGTGGCCCATCTACGAAACTCAGAAGCAAATTCCTCTGCCGGACGATCTCCCTGCTGTATCTTCGTAATTTTGTCTCAGCAAGAGAGACCCGATCTGGGTCATCATATACCAATCCCAGGGCAGTAAAAAATTGATCTACAGACAGTAGAGCCGGGGATCCCGGAGGAAGGGAAAATGCCCAGGATTGAGGGTCCCCTTGCAGAAGTGAGATAACAATTCCCACTCTCTGCTCCTCACTCCCTGATGATCGAGGCCGAAGCCGAAAATACAATTTACATGCCTCCCGGAAGGTGAAAAATTTGTCTCGCCCACCAGTGAACCTGTCCGGGAGAGCAACCTTAGGTTCAACTCTGGTTTGCTCCAGGGGAGACAAAACTTTGGACTTAATGTCCGTCAGCTCCATGGATAATCCCTGCAACTGCAGAGCCAGCTGGGCTACTGGATCCATGGTAACTGGAGATAATTTTTATGGCCAGTGAAAATGTCACGCTGTCTAATGATATGTATACAATGTCAGTAAACTATTAATACAGGAACAACACTCTATACAACAACTAGTATAGCAACATCAGCATGTAAGTATAGAATAGATTTACCTGACACGATATCTGCTGAACTCAGGGTTAATCTTGAGGACTTGATGAGCTGAAACAGGAAAGAGGTGGACCGGGATCTAACCTGACCCTAAACTGGGGTCCTAACTAATCCCTCACCTTGGAGGTACTGATAATGGTTCAGAGGTCCAAGTCACCAACCTAACCCTGTCTCCTATCAGACCCTGAACCCTGTAATCAGTCCTAAGAAGGATCCTGACTACCACCAAAGGGATATGGGCTGATCTTAGCTAAATACACAGATTAGACATATAAGACAGACAGGATAACACTCGCTTGCATATACACTCAAACACCAAAGGAACATAAATGGTCTGGGAAATAAACTCTAACCAAGTTGAGCTTAGAACAACTAAGGAGCTCACAACTAAAGTCTATACAGATTCATTCCTATCTGTGGTCTGCATGAAGGTTTCACTGGCAACTCCCCAAGCAGACAACCAGGAATTTAAAGGAAACCAATCAACAAATAATCAATTGCAGCCGGGAGAAACTGCACCCAGTCCCAGCACCGAGCACAGACAGAATTAACTCCCTAGCTGCCAAACACAAAGAAACAGCAGCTCAGCTGTGAGAAGTCAAAATGTGCAACCGCGACGATCTTCGTGGCAATGCACACATGACATTATCTGCTCAGGGAACAGTCCTGGACGAGGTTGAGAAAGAAGTGAAAGAGGAGGAGGAGGATGAGGGGGATGATTATTTTGGGGAGGAGAATGCTTCTCAGGGGGCAAGAGAAATTGTTGGCTTGCCAAGCTCAGGTCCTGGATTTGTGCGTGACTGGAGGGATGTGGATTTGGCAGAAAGTGCTCCTCCACCCACCACTGGCAGTGCATCTCTGACACCTGGAACATTGGCCCACATGTGTGATTATGCCTTGCGGATCCAAAAAAGGGACCCCCGCATTGCCAAAATTATGAAGTATGATGACTACTGGTTGGCCAGCATCCTCTATCCACGCTATAAAATTACAGAACACCATGCCACAGGAGAACCTAGAGCTAATATTGCAAACAAACAAGCAACTCTGGTAAACCATTTGTTAGAGGCATTCCCAGCAAACAGCAGTGGTGCACATTCTACCTGGAGCCGTACTGGGCCAAATGGAAGAGGTGTTCGTGGTGCACACATCCGAAGAGGCGTTAGAGACTGGGGTTTCATGACCATGTTGTGGACTGATTTCTCCAGGACAGCTCACCCGCCTGGTAACTGAATCTATATCAACAGACAGGAGACAGCAGTTGTCAACTATGGTTAAAAATTACTTCTCCTCCCCTATTGATGTTCTCCCTCACCAGTCATTCTCTTTTCACTACTGGGCCTGTAAACTGGACACCTGGCCTGAATTGGCACAATGTGCCTTACAGGAGCTCACTTGCCCTGCTATTATTGTGCTATCAAAAAGAGTCTTCAGTGCTGCTGGTCAATCCTGACAGAGAGAAGGACCCATCTGTCGACCCAAAATGTTGATGATCTAACCTTCATTAAAATGAACCATGCATGGGTTGCAAAGGATTTTCTCCCACCTTCCCCTGATGACACATAGGCTGCCAGCAAAAAGGCTTACCTTGTCCTCCTCTTCCTCGGACTTCTCCAATTCCTCCATTTAATGCTGCTTTACGTCCATTATACATCTCAACAAATGGATTTTTGCCACCTCCTTATCTGGGCTGTCCCTCCCACCACTCCTCCACCCCCAACTTTTATATTCTGCTGTGATCCATACTGAGCCTCTGAGAGCCTGTGTCTGACTCTGGCAAAATATACAGAGATTTACAATTTCCCCAACCCTATATACAGCTGTCCGCTTGTAATACATTACCCTTTTTCTACTTTTTATATTCTGGTGTGATCAATACTGAGCCTGTGAGAGCCAGTGTCTGTCTCTGGCAAAATATACGGAGATTTACAATTTCCCCAACCCTGTATACAGCTGTCCACTTGTAATTAGTGTTGAGCGACACTTTCCGATATTGGGAAATATCGGATCGGATTGGATCGGACCGATATTGAAAAAGTATTGGATATCGCAGATTTCGATACCGGAAACCAATGCAAGTCAATGGGACATAAATATTGGAATTAAAATAAACCCTTTCTTTCCTTGTAGGTTAATTGTACATGAAGGAAAACTAAGAATAATGTAGAATGTATTGGGGAGGTGGAGGAAACTTTAAAGGCATAGAGGTTTAGCCCAATCAAATGGAATAGCAGGAATAATATTTTTTTTAAGACGTTCGGAGTTGCAAAGAAATTGACTATGTTGTTAACCTTTTTCCTATTTTGGCACATGTGTATGTTTCACTACTTCCATGCTCTTCACCTTCTTTTTTACACACTTTCTCCTTCATGATCCTCAGCAGCAGCATCTTTTTCATCAACAACTTCTTCACCTTATTTATCTTCTTCTTCTTCACCTTCTTCCTATTATTCTTTTTATTACATTCTTTATATTATTCTTCTTCAACTATTATTCTTCATATTCTACTTCTTCATCTTCTTCCTATTCATCTTCTTCATCACATTCTTATTTGTGACAGGCATTCCTGTAGTTGTTATCTCTGAAAGTTTGAAGATTACACCTTCCTTTCTTGCTGTCACAAAAGATTTACAACAGGATTTGTCCGCGTTCAGTTTGGCCTGCAGTAGCAGGCATTTTCCAGGGGCACCACGAGGAGGAACGGACTCACCCCATACACTGCTTAGTCTTCTTCTGCTTATAATGTAGAGTTTATCTTTTGCTCTGATTTTTTGTCTTATGCTTAATGTTCTTCTGCTTTTTGTTCTTCTGCTTTTTGCTCTTCTGCTTCATGGTCTTCTATCTCTTGTTCTGTATCTTGGTGGTTGTCTTCATGTTCTTTGTCCTCTTGGTCATCTTCTTCTGGGTAATCTTGTTGGTCTTCTTTGGGTTGGTGTTCAGGCTTGTCGTCTTCATGGTCGTCATCTTTGGGGTCGTCGTCTTCTTCGGGGTGGTCTTCAGTGTCGTCGTCTTCAGGGTCATCTTCTTCGGGGTCGTCGTCTTCTTCGGGGTGGTCTTCAGGGTCGTCGTCAGGGAGATCCAGAGTGATTGCCAAAACCATTTCAAAAATCTTCAACTTGGAAATGTAGCAGAAGGTACAAGAAGTCTGAGTAACTGCCGAGAACCAGCTGACTGTCCTGGAACCCGGATGGGTAGTAGAAGGAACAGGAGACAATGGCACTACCGAGGACCAGTTGACCGTACTGGGACACGGTTATTAAGCAGGAGGTACCTGTGCTAGAAAGCACTACCAAGGACCAGCAGACGTTGCTGGAACTCGGATACCGAGATGGAGGCACCTAGGCCAAAGGCACTGCCGAGAACCAGCTGACGGTACTGGAACCCGGATGGGTACCATAAGGTACAAGAGTCAATGGAACTAACGAGGACCAGCTGACTGTGCTGGAACCCGGAGGGGCAGCAGAAGGAACAGAGCCAATGGCACAACCGAGGACCAGCTGACGGTACTGGGACACGGTTACTAAGCAGGAGGTACCTGTGCTACAAAGCACTACCAAGGACCAGCAGACATTGCTGGAACTCGGATACTGAGATGGAGGCACCTAGGCCAAAGGCACTGCCGAGAACCTGCTGACGGTACTGGAACCCAGAAGGTTAGCTGAAGGTACCCATGAAACATAAAGTTGCAAGGCTTCGAGCCGGCCGCAGTTACCGAATCCCACAGTACTACAGGGGTTGCTTGTCCTATTGGCACTACGGAAACAGCCTTTAGTTCCATATCCCACAGCCCACATAGGAAGCACCTAAACCGCAGGCACCATAGAGTCGGCTAACCCGACCGCAACACGACAGGACAAAGTATTGGAGGCAAAGTGACGTTGACATTGCCCGGAAACAGCTGGCGTGCTGTAACCTGGCCGGGCAGGAAGGAGTACTCGTACCAAAGACACTTCTGAGCAGCAACTGGCGATGTTGGAGCCCAGAGATGAGAGTAGAAACTGAGTGGAGGCAGAGGCCTAATTGGAACAAGTTTAAAATCTGTACTTGTGAGAGTGTGAACAGAGCAGGAAAGATTGCCAGCTACACAGCTGGGGATCAGCTGACATTACTGGACCCCAATAACACAGGAGCATATATTGACTGTGCAGATGGCACTTCCGAGCAGCAACTGGCAGTGTTGGCGCCCTGGGATGAGAGTAGAAACAGAGTGGAGGCAGAGGATAAATTGGTGCAAGTTTAAAATCTGTACTTGTGTGAGTGTGGACAGAGCAGGAAAGATTGCCAGCTACACAGCTGGGGACCAGCTGATGTTGTGAATATGCTGGAGGCGGCTTCTGAGCTGGGGCTCCCTCCGGTGGTTGCTGAGGGTAATGAACTGATTACTGAATGGCCTTCAGCTGGCGCAGAATGGTAGAATATAAGTGGCCTGAATTCCCAGCAGCCTTGCAGGTTATCAATTGTTCCTTCTGGTTTTGCTTGAAGCACTGTTAGTTTCCTGCTCTCCTTCAGATAAGTGTTTGCTATTTTTTTCCTCTGTTTGATTTTCATTGCTGGTTTGCTGCTTGCAGTGGACTTCAGCCTGTCTCCTTTTGAGGGTCTGACGCTGCAATTGTGCTCCGTTTTTGTCTGCACTATTGCTTTGCTCCTTAGTTACTTTTTATTTGCTGAATAGCGTTTGTTACACCAGAGATCTGATTTAGGTGGATGAGATCGTGCGATCTCAGATTTTTTGGCATTTAGAAGTGTTGGTATTTTTTAGGGTTTTTGTTGGATTGCAGTCAAAATTCTTTCCTGTACTTTTCTGTCTAGACAGACTGGGCCCCAGCGTTTGCTCATTCTATTTTTGTCTGTGTCCGTGCTTTCTTCTTGTCTAACCGCCATTACATGTTTGGGGGCTTCCTATTTTCTTTGGGGATCTGCTCCGGGGCACATAGCTTTCATCTTTCTGCCTTTAGGTGTAGTTATCTCTCAGGCTGTCACGAGGCGTCTAAGATCAACGTAGGAATGCTCCATGGCTACCTCTAATTGTGTGGTTAGTTCAGGTTACTGCAATCCAATAGGTTCCAGCCTCTCTGGTGTATTACCGTTTTTTCTATTTCTCATCAGTTACCGACATATAACAGTATAACCGGCAACAAAAAACTGAAAATTGTATGGTACTCACAGAAGGGGAAAATAGTAATAAGGAAACTCTGTTTGTTGCATTTTTTTTCCCTCTTTTCTCTGGGTTCTGAGGAGGATTTTTTTTTTCTCTCAATGGAGTTTGCACAGTTGTCTGGCCGTGTGGATCAGCTTGCCACTGAGGTTCGGAGTATTGCTACCTATCTTGCTGGGTTGCCGGTGGTGGAACCTAGGATCCCCATGCCAGATTTGTTTTTGGGGGATCGATCTAAATTTCTGAATTTCAAAACTAAATGTAAGTTGTTTTTTGCCTTAAAGCCTAAGTCCTCAGGGAATGCGGCACAGCAGGTTCAAATTGTTATCTCTCTGCTGCGCGGCGACCATCAGGATTGGGCTTTTTCCCTGACACCTGGGGATGTTTTGAATGATATTGATGTATTTTTTCAGGCTCTGGGGTAATTGTACGATAAACCTAATGTCACTGATCAAGCTGAAAAGATCTTGTTGGCATTAAATCAGGGTTTTGAAGATGCTGAATTGTACTGTCAGAAATTTCGAAAGTGGGCAGTGCTGACCAAATGGAATGATGATGCTTTGGCAGCCCTTTTTCGAAAGGGTCTGTCAGAAAAAGTAAAGGACGTTCTGGTGGGATTCCCTGTTGCCTTTGGTCTCATGATTCTATGTCTTTGGCTATTCAAATTGACAGATGTTTGCATGAGCGCAGAGGTATGCGTGAGATATTGTTGCCTTGTGAGCCAGCTCCTGAGCCCATGCAGTGTGATGGAGTGTCTTCTGGGGCTCAGCGTCATCAGTTTCGTAATCACAATGGGTTATGTTTCTACTGTTGTGACTCTTCCCATGCTATTTCTGTCTGTCCTAAGCGGAGAAGACGTTTTGCACGCTCAGTTGTCTTGGGTAGTGTTCAGACTAAATTTCTGTTGACTGTTGCCCTGATTTGCTCCCTGTCCACATTTTATGCTCAGGCTTTTGTTGATTCAGGAGCAGCTATTAACCTGATGGATTTTGACTTTGCAAACGTTGTGGGTTTCCCATGATACCCCTGCGGAAGTCTATTCCCCCACTGGGCATTGATTCTACCCCTTTGGCGGAGAATAAACCCCAGTTTTCTTTTCAGGCGATAATGAGGGTTGAACCAGATCATCAGGAGAGTTGCAAATTTCTGGTGCTGCGTAATGCATGACATTATTATGCTGCATTTCCCTTGGTTACAGTCTCATAATCCTGTTTTGGATTGGAAATCTGTGTCTGTGACCAGTTGGGGCTGCCAATGTGTTAATACTGACACTCCTGTTTTTTCTGCCTCTCCCCAGTCTCAGGATATCCTTGACTTTTTGACTGATTTTTCTGATGTGTTTAGTGAAAGTAGATCTGCATCCTTGCCCCCTCACAGGATCTATGATTGCGCTATTGAATTAGTGCCTGGTGGTAAATTTCCTAAAGGTCACCTTTTTAATTTATCTGTACCTGAACACGATGCTATGAGATCTTATATCAAGGAGTCATTGGAGAAGGGTCAAATCAGACCATCCTCTTCACCGTTTGGTGCCGGTTTTTTCTTTGTGGCCAAAAAGGATGGTTCATTGAGGCCATGTATTGATTATCGCCTCCTGAATAAGATCACTTTTAAATATCAATATCCGTTACCTTTGATATCTGACCTATTTTCAAGAGTGAAAAGTGCTAGTTGGTTTACCATGCTTGACCTCAGGGGGCGTATAACCTTATTCGCATTAAGCACGGGGATGAATGGAAGACGGTGTTTAATACCCCAGAGGGGCATTTTGAGTACCTAGTGATGCCTTTTGGGCTTACTAATGCCCCTTCCATCTTCCAGTCCTCCCTGATATTTTCAGGGATTTTGTGGATAAAATTCTGATTGTTTATTTGGATAATATCTTGATTTTTTCCAATGACTGGGACTCTCATGGGAAACATGTTCAGACTGTGTTCCAAATTTTGAGAGAGAATGCACTGTATGTGAAGGGATCAAAGTGTCTTTTTGACGTACAGAAGATCTCATTTCTGGGATTCATTTTGTCTCCGTCTGTTATTGAAATGGACCCGGTCAAGGTTCAACCTACTTCATTGAAGTTTCTTCAGAGATTTTTGGGTTTTGCCAAATTTTATCGTAAATTTATTGGTAATTTCTCTGGTTTTGTTAAACCATTGACTGATTTGACCAAAAAGGGTTCCGATGTGGTGAATTGGCTTCCTGAGGCAGTTTCTGCGTTTCAGGAACTTAAGCAGAGATTCATTTCTGCTCCTGTTCTACGGCAGCCTGAAGTTTCTCTGCCATTTCAGGTGGAGGTTGATGCCTCTGAGATTGGGGCAGGTGCCGTTTTGTCCCAAAGGGATCCAGAGACTTCTAAGAGTAACCCTTGTGCCTTTTTTTCTCGAAAATTTTCTCCAACTGAATGTAATTATGACGTAGGTAATCGGGAGTTATTGGCCATGAAGTAGGTCTTTGAAGAGTGGAGACATTGGCTGGAAGGAGTCAAACATCAGGTTGTGGTCCTCAGGGACCATAAGAACCTGATTTATCTCGAATCAGCAAAGCGACTTAATCCTAGACAGGCCAGGTGGGCCTTGTTTTTCACACGTTTGAATTTTGTGGTTTCTTTTCTTCCTGGCACTAAGAATGTCAAGGCGGATGCCCTCTCGGGGAGTTTCTTTACAGATTCTCCTGAGTTATCTGATCCTGCTGTTATTATGAAAGAGGGTGTGGTTCTTTCCGCCATTTCGCCCAATTTGAGACTGGCTCTGGAAGGGTGTCAGGAGGATAAACCTGAGCGCTGCCCTGTTGGGAAGTTGGTTGTTCCAGACCAGTGGAAAAAGAGTGTGATGTCTGAGATTCATTGTTCTGCGTTGGCTGGTCATCCCGGGATTTTTGGTATCAGAGACTTGGTGAGTCGCTCCTTTTGGTGGCCTACTTTGTCTCGTGACGTCAGGGACTTTGTGCAGTCCTGTGGGACTTGCTCTCGTTCCAAGCCTTGCTCTCGTTCTAGTGGTTTGTTAATGCCATTACCTGTACCCAAGAGGCCATGGACCCATATTTCTATGGATTTTATTTCTGACCTTCCTGTCTCTCAGAGAATGACTGTTATCTGGGTAATCTGTGATAGGTTTTCCAAGATGATACATCTGGTGCCATTACCTAAGTTGCTATCCTCCTCCGAGTTGGTGCCTTTGTTCTTTCAGCATGCGGTTCGGTCACATGGCATTCCGGAGAACATTGTGTCTGACAGAGGAGTCCAGTTTGTTTCCAGATTTTGGAGGACATTTTGTTCTAAACTTGGTGTTCTGTTGTCTTTCTCCTCTGCATTTCACCCTCAGACCAATGGACAAACCGAGAGAACAAACCAGACCTTGAAGACTTATTTGAGTTGCTTTGTGTCTGCTGATCAAGATGACTGGGTCTCTTTGTTGCCTTTGGCTAAGTTTGTTCTTAATATTAGAGCTAACTCTGCCACCTTGATGTCTCCATTTTTCTGCAATTCCGGGTTTCACCCTCGACTTTCTTCAGGAGGGGCGGAGGCTTCTGTCTGTCCAGTGGTTGACTCTATTGTGCAGCATATGCAGCAGATTTGGGACCAGTTGGTGGAGAGGTTGTCTCTCTCTCAGGAGAAGGCCCAGCGGTTTGTCAACTGGCATAGGACTGATGGTCCTCGTTTTAAAGTGTGGGACTTGGTTTGGTTGTCCTCAAGCAATATCCCTATGAAGGTTGCATCTCCAAAATTTAAGCCAAGGTTTGTTAGGGTTCGAGTTCCTGCTGCTGCACAAGGGGAGTCTCGAACCAGTCCCGCTCTGGTCCCCCATCCATCTCCGGCCGCAGTGGAGCCTGCTCAGCAAAGACGTCAGTCCCTGCGTCTCGCTCAGGTTAACACTGTGCAGAGGCTTGTTGCGGTCTTTCCTGGTTCTATTATAACCAGTGCTGCAGCAGGCAGTTCGGGAACTAAGTCTCTGCTTTCTCCATCTGAGCATGCCCAGGGTAAGATCTCTCATTGGAGATCAGGGGTCACATGTTCAGGTACTGCAGCAGCTCCTATTGGTCCACCAGGAAGGTCCTGAAATTACATGTGTTTTGGAACAGTTTCTCGTTGGTCCTTTTTCTGTCAGGTCCTGTAGCTGTTACTATAAAATGTTTGGCATGGCTGGGCCGCCATGTGCTAGTATCAATTGCATTATATGCTTTGCGCCAGTGTGATCATGTACGCATGTGGTTAAGGCTCGGCTGAAATAAATCCCTAGAATACTGGCTTCTCCGGTGAGGAGATTGCTTGATTACATCGCTGTCTGCATGATCACGGACTGCTATCCACACAGCAGTTATCTGTGTATCCCTGTGAGTCCAACAGGACACAGTCTTTTTCTCAGCGGCTCTGTGACAGGGTTCGCTTTATAACGCTGGTTCAGCGCCCTAGTGTTTTACTATGCGGCTCACTGAAGCTAAGTGAGTTCGCACTTATCACCATATAGTGCTGTGGCATTCCCGTTAGCGGCTCTGAGAATTAACAGAGTTCGCACTAATAGCAACAGCACGCTACGGCATTTATTTTAGCCACTCTGCGGGATAACAGAGTTCGCTACTTTCGCCATCTTACTAGCAGTGGGCGTCGCCTGCACGGTGGACCCCGGGCTGCGAACGCACCTTTCTACTATAACTATTAGGTGCGTTCCGCAGACCCTAACATAATACTAGCGCCAGGGTCTGGCTAGTAAAATGGCGGACGACCAGCGTCTACAGCAGTACATCCAGCAGCTGGAGGGTAGGTCGGCAGTCCTTGAGCGCACACCTCAGCTGTGGATGTTACCGCAGTCGCTGTTCAGGCTGCTAGCGTAGCTGCAGCCAGTTTGTCCACCGCTACTTCTGCTCCGACATTATCCCACCTCCCACTTCCAGACAAGTTTAGAGGTGACAGTAAACATTGTCGGGGATTCGTGAGTCAGTGCTCTATACAGCTTGAGCTTCTGGCAACACGTTTCCCCACAGAACGGGCACAAGTGGCTTTTATTGTGTCTCTTCTGTTGGGCAGAGCATTGGAGTGGGCAACGCCGCTGTGGGAGCGCGATGATCGTGTGGTGCGGAGTGCTCCTCGGTTTTTGGAGGCTCTGAAAAAGGTCTTTTTAGGACCTCAGGTCACGCACGATATGGCACTCAACTGCTGGCAATGTCACAGGGCTTGTCCATGGTCAGCCAGTTCTCAGTCCAATTTCGGACTTTGGCCTCTGAATTAGAGTGGCCAGATAAAGTTCTTATTCCAGTGTTCTGGAGAGGACTGGCAGACCATGTAGAGGACGTGTTGGCTACCAGGGAGATTCCTGCCACACTAGAGAAACTCATTTCTATATCTACCTTCATCGACTCCCGTTTTCACGAGCGGAGGTTAGAGCGGACCCAGTGTAGGCAGAGGTTTCAGCTGGTACCCACTTTTGCCAAACCTCTTGAATTTCCCGTTCAGGCGTCCGACTCCCCAGAGACCGTGGAGACTACTCAAGTTGGATCTAAGTCTCGGACCACTCGAGTATCCGTGGTCTGTAGAGTGTTTCAGCAGCCAGGACATTATGCTAACCGATGTCCCCAGCAAATGAGTAAATGGTCATGTTCCGTGACCATGGGTGCAAGGTCATTAGACGCAAGGGATATTGCTCCGAAAAGTGCTCCTTAAAGGGTTAATCTCTCTAGGTTCATCCACTCTTCCCTCCAAGCTTTGTGTGGACTCTGTGGCAGAGGGGAATTTCATGTCCTCCTCCTTTGCCTCTCGCCATTCCATACCGCTGGTGACGCTCGCCGAGCCAGTATCGGTGAGAGTATTGAATGGAGCAATCCTGCCCTCACAAATCACCCACCAGACTGTCTCTCTACCTCTGTCTATGTCCCCTTCTCATCAGGAGAATATATCCCTTTTTGTTCTTCCTGAGGGAATAGAGGAGGATTTGTTGGGATTACCCTGGCTTCGCCACCAATCTCCCCATATTGAATGGTCCTCTGGGAGAATACTGGGTTGGGGTGATTATTGCAGAGACTGATATCTCAGAGAGAATGTTCAGGTTTCCACCACGGAGATACCCATAGACCTTGCTTCTCTCCCCAAGGTTTATCGGTCATACGCGGACGTATTCTCCAAAAAGGTAGCGGAGACTCTTCCGCCTCATCGCCCTTATGACTGTCCTATAGACCTCTTGCCTGGAACAGAGCCCCCTCGGGGAAGAGTGTATCCTCTCTCTCTTCCTGAGATGGAGGCCATGTCGCAATACATCCAGGAAAATCTGGCTAGAGGGTTTATTAGGAAGTCAGTGTCACCAGCAGGGGCAGAATTTTTCTTTGTGCAGAATAAGAATGAAGAATTACGACCGTGAATAGACTATAGGGGTCTTAACGCCATTACCATTAAGAACAAATATCCTTTGCCCCTAATATCTGAGCTCTTTGATAGGCTCCGGGGAGCAAGGGTATTTACTAAGCTGGATCTTCGTGGTGCCTATAACCTGATCCTCATCCGTGAGGGGGACGAATGGAAGACGGCATTCAATACCAGAGATGGACATTACGAATATCTTGTGATGCACTTCGGGCTCTGTAATGCTCCAGCCGTCTTCCAAGATTTCGTAAATGACATCTTTCGGGACATGCTTGCCACCTCTGTGGTAGTCTATCTGGATGATATCCTCATCTTTTCTCCAGATATGGACACCCACCGGAGAGATGTTTGCAGGGTCTTCGACCTCTTGCGGGCAAATTCCTTATATGCGAAGTTGGAGAAGTGTGTGTTTGAGCAGGAGTCTCTGCCATTTCTGGGCTATACCATCTCCACTCAGGGATTGGCTATGGATCCTGCCAAACTACAGGCTGTAATGGATTGGCAAGAACCCCACTATCTTAAAACGGTGCAGTGCTTAATGGGGTTCATTAATTACTATCGCCAATTCATTCCCCACTTTTCTACTTTGGTTGCTCCCTTGGTAGCCCTCACCAAGAAGGGAGGCAATCCCAAATTGTAGTCAGAGGAGGTCTCCAAGGCCTTTACTTCAATTAAGTCCCATTTTGCTAGCGCTATTATCCTTCATCGTCCCAAGGTTGACAAGCCTTTCATATTGGAGGTAGATGCCTCGCCTTTGGTGCTGGAGCAGTCCTTTTTCAAAAGGATGCTCAAGGTCGTAAACATGCTTCTTCTTCTCCAAGACCTTCACACCAGCGGAGAGGAATTATTCCATTGGGGATAGGGAGTTGCTAGCCATGAAGTTGGCCTTTTCCGAGTGGAGACATCTCCTGGAGGGGGCTCGCTTTCCCTTTCAAATGTTCACTGACCACAAAAATTTGGTCTATTTACAGACCGCCCAGTGGCTAAATTCCAGTCAGGCCAGATGGTCCCTGTTCTTCTCCCGGTTCCATTTCACCCTCCATTTTCTCTCCGGGGAGAAGAACATTCGTGCCGATGCTCTGTCTCACTCCATGGTGTCCTCTGAGAAGGTGGAGCAAGAGCCTCGGCTGATTGTCCCCACAGAGAGCCTAAGAACTGTGGCCCCGGTTTCGCTTGAGTCTGTGCCTCCGGGTAAGACTTTTGTGCCCATCAATCTGCGACCGGAGGTACTCACTTGGGCACACTCTTTCAGGGTGGGTGGACATTTTGGGGCAAAGAGGACATCTGAGTTGCTGGCGAGGACATACTGGTGGCCACATATGGTCCATGATGTCAAGGAATACGTTCAGGCGTGCGTCTCCTGCGCCAAGAATAAGTCCCCTCGACAACGGCCAGCTGGGTTACTTTTCCCTTTACCGGTGGCAGACAGGCCCTGGGAGATGGTTGGGATGCATTTTGTGGTGGGCTTACCCAAGTCTCTGGGCTGCACCATCATCTGGGTGATAACCGACCACTTCTCCAAAATGGTGCACTTGGTGCCATTACCACGGTTACCTTCTGCACGGGCCTTGGCAGCATTATTCATTAGGCATATTTTCCGCCTACACGGTATGCCAGACAAAATTGTCAGTGATCAAGGTCCCCAGTTTGCGTCTCGGTTCTGGAGAGAGCTGTGTCGTTTACTCAGCATTGAGTTGAATCTCTCCTCTGCATACCATCCCGAGACGAATGGGTTGGTAGAGAGAGTCAACCAGACCTTGGTCACATACTTGCGACATTTTGTCTCTGCCAGACAGGATGACTGGGCATCCTTGCTACCGTGGGCTGAGTTCGCTCTAAATAATGCTGTGGCTGACTCCACTTTACAGACCCCATTCCTCCTGAACTACGGTCAGCATCCACGGGTACCAGTGCCCATGCCCGTATCTTCCTCCGATTCCAGGGTGGCAGACTGGGCTATGGAGGCACGGGACATTTGGAACCGCACCAAGGATGCCACTCAGGCCTCCAAAGAGAGGATGAGGTCTTCGGCCGATGCCCATCGGCGCCCCGCTCCTACATTTGCTCCAGTTGACCTAGTGTGGCTCTCTGCACGAAACATCAGGCTATGTGTAGAGTCCACCAAGTTGGCACCTCGCTTTTTGGGTTTCTTTAAAGTTCTTAAGCAGGTGAACCCGGTGGTTAACCGCCTAGCCCTTCCGCCTCGCCTTGGTATCAGCGACACCTTTCACGTGTCCCTCTTGAAACCCGTGGCCATTTCCCGGTTTTCCGAGTCAACTGCTGGGACGTCGGGTTCATCTACCGACGATCATGAGGTGAACGCCATTGTTGGGTGCAAGGTTGTACAAGGAAAAAAAAATTATTTGGTGGATTGGAGGGGTTATGGGCCTGAGGATAAATCCTGGGAGCCTGCTGAGCATGTTCACGCTTCGCAGCTCATCGCTGCCTTTGAGCGCAGCGAGGCCCAAAGAAGGGGGGCCCTAGGAGGGGGGGTAATGTTAGGGTTCGAGTTCACAAGGGGAGTCTCGAACCAGTCCCGCTGCGGTCCCCCATCCATCTCTGGCTGCAGTGGAGCCTGCTCAGCAAAGACGTCGGTCCCAGCGTCTCGCCCGGTCTAACACTGTGCAGAGGCTTGTTGTGGTCTTTCCTGGTTCCTCTATTATAACCAGTGCTGCAGCAGGCAGTTCAGGAACTAAGTCCCTGCTTTCTCCATCTGAGCATGCCCAGGGTAAGATCTCTCATTGGAGATCAGGGGTCACATGTTGAGGTACTGCAGCAGCTACATGTGTTTTGGAACAGTTTCTCATTGGTCCTTTTTCTGGCAGGTCCTGTAGCTGTTACGATAAAAGGGTGGCATGGCTGGGCCGCCATGCGCTAGTATTAATTGCATTATGTGCTTTGTGCCAGTGTGATCATGTACGCATGTGGTTAGGGCTCGGCTGAAATAAGCCCCTAGATACCGGTACCTCCGGTGAGGAGATTTGGATGCACGTGGTTAGGGCTTGGCTGAAATAAGCCCCTAGAATACCGGCTTCTCCGCTTGCATCGCTGTCTGCATGATCACGGACTGCTATCCGCACAGCAGTTATCTGTGTATCCCTGTGAGTCTAACAGGATATAGTCTTTTTGTCAGCGGCTCTGTGACGCAACAGGTTTCGCTTTATAACGCTGGTTCAGCACCCTAGCGTTTTACTTTGCGGCTCACTGAAGCTAAGTGAGTTTGCACTTATCGCCATATAGTGCTGTGGCATTCCGTTAGCGGCTCTGGGAATTAACAGAGTTCGCACTAATTGCCACAGCACGCTACGGCATTTATTTTAGCGACTCTGCGGGATAACAGAGTTCGCTACTTTCGCCAACTTACTAGCAGCGGGCTTCGCCTGCACGGTGGACCCCGGGCTGCGAACGCACCTCTTTACTATATCTATTAGGTGCATTCCGCAGACCCTAACAAGGTTCATTGGACCTTATAAGATCATGGAAATTATTAATCCGGTTTCCTTCTGTTTGCCTCCTCCAGGGACATTTAAGATCCATAACGTGTTCCACAAGTCCTTGTTGAAGAGGTTTGTCAAACCAGTGGTTCCTATGGCTGCACCTCCTGACCCTGTTTTTGTTGAGGGCAATTTAGAGTATGTGGTTGAGAAAATATTGGATTCTCGTTTTGCTAGACGGAAACTCTAGTTTTTGGTTAAGTGGTGAGGTTATGGTCAGGAGGACAATTCTTGGGTGTTTGCTTTGGACATTCATGCTGGGAGACTTATCCGTGCCTATCATCGAGCCCATCCTGATCGGCCTGGTTGCGCAGGTGAGGGTTCGGTGACCCCTCCTCAAGGGGGGGTACTGTTGTGAATGAGCTAGAGGCGGCTTCTGATCTGGGGCTCCCTCCGGTGGTTGCTGAGGGTAATGAACTGATTACTGAATGGCCTTCAGCTGGCGCTGAATGGTAGGATGTAAGTGGCCTGAGTTCCCAGCAGCCTTGCCGGTTATCAATTGTTCCTTCTGGTTTTGCTTGAAGCACTGCTAGTTTCCTGCTCTCCTTCAGATAAGTGTTTGCTATTTTTTTTCCTCTGTTTGATTTTCATTGCTGGTTTGCTGCTTGCAGTGGACTGCAGCCTGTCCCCTTTTGGGGGTCTGGTGCTGCAATTGTGCTCCGTTTTTGTCTGCACTATTGCTTTGCTCCTTAGTTACTTTTTATTTGCTGAATAGCGTTTGTTACACCAGAGATCTGATTTAGGTGGATGAGATCGTGCGATCTCAGATTTTTTGGCAATCAGAAGTGTAGGTATTTTTTAGGGTTTTTGTTGGATTGCAGTCAGAATTCTTTCCTGTACTTTTCTGTCTAGACAGATTGGGCCCCAGCGTTTGCTCATTCTATTTTCTGTCTGTGTCCGAGCTTTCTTCTTGTCTAACCACCAATACATGTTTAGGGGCTTCCTATTTTCTTTGGGGATCTGCTCCGGGGCAGATAGCTGTTCATCTTTTTGCCTTTAGGTGTACTTATCTCTCAGGCTGTGACGAGGCATCTAGGATCAACGTAGTAGCGCTCCACGGCTACCTCTAGTTGTGTGGTTAGTTTAGGTTACTGCAATCCAATAGGTTCCAGCCTCTCTGGTGTATTACCGTTTTTTCTATTTCTCCTCAGTTACTGAAACATAGCAGCTGACATTACTGAACCCCAATAACACAGGAGCATATGTTGACTGTGCAGATGGCACTTCCGAGCAGCAACTGGCAGTGTTGGAGCCGAGGGATGAGAGTAGAAACAGAGTGGAGGCAGAGGACAAATTAGAAAAAGTTTAACATCTGGATTTTTTGTTAGTGTGGACAGAGCAGGAAAGATTGCCAGCTACACAGCTGGGGATCAGCTGACATTACTGAACCCCAATAACACAGGAGCATATGTTGACTGTGCAGATGGCACTTCCCAGCAGCAACTGTCAGTGTTGGAGCACAGGGATGAGAGTAGAAACAGAGTGGAGGCAGAGGATAAATTGGAGCAAGTTTAAAATCTGTACTTTTGTGAGTGTGGACAGAGCAGGAAAGATTGCCAGCTACACAGCTGGGGATCAGCTGACTTTACTGAACCCCAATAACACAGGAGCATATGTTGACTGTGCAGACGGCACTTCCGAGCAGCAACTGGCAGTGTTGGAGCCCAGGGATGAGAGTAGAAACAGAGTGGAGGCAAAGGTCAAATTGGAGCAAGTTTAAAATCTGTACTTGTGTGAGTGTGGACAGAGCAGGAAAACTTGCCAGCTACACAGCTGGGGATCAGCTGCCATTACTGAACCCTGATAACACAGGAGCATATGTTGACTGTGCAGACGGCACTTCTGAGCAGCAACTGACAATGTTGGAGCCCAGGGTCAGTCAGGGTGTAGGCTGAGGCCTAATGTGAGCAAGTTTCAAATCTGATGTGTTTTGAAATTGGATGGAGCAGTACAGATTGCCGGACACACAGCAGGGGAGCAGCTGGCGTTACTGAACCCCTCAAACACAGGAGCTAGTGTTTTTCTCTGTGCATACAGCACTTCTGAGCAGCAACTGGCAGTGTTGGAGCCCAGGGTCAATCATGGTGTAGGCTGAGGCCTAATTGGAGCAAGTATTTTATCTGATGTAACTTGAATTTGGAGGGAGCATAACTTATTGCCGGACACACAGCAGGGGATCAGCAGGCGTTACTGAACCCCAGTAACACAGGAGCGAGTGTTTTTCACTGTGCATACAGCACTTCTGAGCAGCAAGTGGTGGTGTTGGAGCCCAGGGTCAAGGAGGGTGTAGGCTGAGGCCTAGTGTGAGCAAGTTTAATCTCTGGTGTAACTTGAATTAGGAGGGAGCAGGACTTATTGCCAGACACACAGCAGGGGAACAGCAGGCGTTACTGAACCCCACAAACACAGGAGCGAGTGTTTTTCTCTGTGCATACAGCACTTCTGAGCAGCAACTGGCGGTGTTGAAGCCCAGGGTCAAGGAGGGTGTAGAAATCACATATAGAGAAGTTGCCTTGTTCCGTGGCACTTCAAACGTAAACTTTACTACCGTAAAATGATGAGTTTTCTTCAAAAATATGGAAATAAAGATATTCAAAATATAAGCACATATACAGTGGTGGCCAAAAGTATTGGCACCCCTGCAATTCTGTCAGATAATACTCCTAAAAATGATTGCAAACACAAATTCTTTGGTATTATTTTCTTCATTTAATTTGTCTTCAATGAAAAAACACAAAAAGAATTGACCTAAAGCCAAATTGGATATAATTCCACACTTAACCTAAAAAAGGGGGCGGACAAAAGTATTGGCACTGTTTGAAAAATCATGTGATGCTTCTCTAATTCGTGTAATAACCAGCACCTGTAACTTAACTGTGGCACCTAACAGATGTTGGCAATAACTAAATGACCCTTGCAGCCAGTTTACATGGATTAAAGTTGACTCAACCTCTGTCCTGTGTCCTTGTGTGAACCACATTGAGCATGGAGAAAAGAAAGAAGACCAAAGAACAGTCTGAGGACTTGAGAAACCAAATTGTGAGGAAGCATGAGCAATCTCAAGGCTACAAGACCATCTCTAAAGACATCAATGTTCCTGTGTCTTCCGTGCGCAGTGTCATCAAGAAGTTTAACACTAGAACTACTGATGGAGTCATTTTGACTCCTTTCGTTTTTTATTTCTCTTCTGTGACTACATTTTTCAGAATTCCGGCTTGAAACTCGGTGACTTTTCCTCAAATATGATGTGAAAAAAGATTTTGTGAGAATAAATAATTTTGGTGAAAAATTTGCGGGTTTTTTTCAAAATTGACCAAGAACTACTGAAGGGAGTCATTTTGACTCCCTACTATATTTTGAGGTCCTTTTGTCACTAAATGTTGCTATAAAGTTTTGTGCATAATTTTTTCACTCTGTCTTATTTACCCTGATGTTCATATAGATGTAGCTCAATTTACATGTCAACTTTTCACATTTTCCTTGTGTTTTACCTGCTTGTATTACTGTGTAATGCTGAACAAAATAGCTTGTTTACTCTAGGCTCTTATCTTATGCTAATTTTTGATTCATATATATTGACACATATAAAGAACTGTACGCTTGCAGAAGCATGCAGGAACAATAATTTACAGTTTACTCTATCTGATGAGGAGCTAGATGCATTCATTGCGATATTCTATGCTCGTGGAATATCTGGCACGAACCGTCACTCGATTAGCAGTATTTGGTGTAATGACTGGGGAATACCGTTTTGCAAAGCGACAATGTCTAGGGACCGCTTTGTTGAAATTATGAGGTTTCTCAGATTTGATGAGAAATCTACTCGATCGGAGAGACTGCAAACGGACAAGTTTGCTCTATTTTCTACTGTGTGGGACAGGTTTATTGAAAATTGTATTGCGTGTTACAAACCTGGCCCATACATAACGGTGGATGAGCAACTTTTCCCAAGCAAAACTAGGTGTCCATTCACGCAGTACATGCCTTCCAAACCAGATAAATATGGCCACAAATATTGGCTAGCTATTGATAAGGAGAGCAAATATCTGGCAAATGGCTTCCCTTATCTAGGCAAAGATGACACGCCATGCTGAGGACCGTTTAGCTGACCATGTGGTAATGAAGTTATTGGACCCGTTTTTGAAAAAAGGTCGCAATGTTACAACCGATAATTATTTTACTTCAGTAAAATTAGCTAAACAGCTAAAAAGCAAAGGAAAACCATCGTGGGAACACTGAACAAGATAAGGTGAGAAGTGCCTAAAGAAATAAAATCCATGAAAGAGGAATTGTACAACACTAAAGTGTTTAGAAATGAAGACAATTTTACACTTACAGTATATCAAGGAAAGCCCAACAAAAATGTTGTCTTTTTGAGTTCCGTCCATCCAGATGTTGTTGTTGCGTCTGATTCCGCTAAAAAAAACTCCAGAAACGGTAAAGTTTTACAATGAAACAAAATATGGAGTAGATGTAGTGGATCAGATGGCACGAAAATATACCACACGAACATGCACAAGGAGATGGCCTGTTCATGCATTTGAAAATGCCTTAGACTTTGCGGGTATAAATGCATGGATAATATTCAATGAGATAACCCACCAAAAAATGTCACGCAAGGCATTTTTGCAAACGCTTGTGAGAGAGTTGAGTGGTCCTTATGTCACAGATAGGGAAAAGGGTTCCACGTCCCAAGTTTCTACATGCTCAGAAGTGATGGTTCAAACAAAATTTTGCCAGATCAAAGAAAAGTGCAAGAAAAATAGATCTGTCGGCAATTGTAAGACTTGTGGTAAGTCTTTGTGTGGGCAATGTACTGCCATAAATCAAAGGCAATGCCTAAAATGCGAAACACCAAATGTTTAGAAGGTGAATTCTGCGCCATATTTTCATTTTTATGCTCCGCCACCTACATTTTCTCTGCTTTTTGTTCTTCAGTTGTTGTTTATATGTGTGCAATTGAATAAAAAAAAATGTTTGAAGAACGTCTATTATAATTATTGTTATTTTTTGTAGAAAAATAAGAAAAGCAGAAAAAAAAACAAAAAGCATTACTGTTGGATCTCACAATAATAATACATTACAAAAAATATAATTATTAATAAATAACCACAAATGAAACTCTAAAAATAAACGAAAACAAGCAAGGACTCAAAATGACTCCTTTCAGTAGTTCTAGGCGGGGTCACGAGTCCAGTAGTCCTAGTGTTAAAGCCCATGGCACTGTGGCTAACCTCCCTAGATGTGTAAGGAAAAGAAAAATTGACGAGAGATTTCAACGCAAGATTGTGCAGATGGTGGATAAAGAACCTCGACTAACATCCAAACAAGTTCAAGCTGCCCTGCAGTCCGAGGGTACAACAGTGTCAACCCGTACTATCCGTCGGCGTCTGAATGAAAAGGGACTGTATGGTAGGATATCAAGGAAGACCCCACTTCTTACCCCGAGACATAAAAAAGCCAGGTTGGAGTTTGCCAAAACTTACCTGAGAAAGCCTAAAATGTTTTGGAAGAATGTTCTCTGGTCAGATGAGACAAAAGTCGAGTTTTTTTGGGAAAAACCATCAACATAGAGTGTACAGGGAAAATAAAAGAGGCATTCAAAGAAAAGAACATGGTCCCTACAGTCAAGCATGGCGGAGGTTTCCTTATGTTTTGGGGTTGCTTTGCTGCCTCTGGCACTGGACTGCTTGACCATGTGCATGGCTTTATGAAGTCTGAAGACTACCAACAAATTTTGCAGCATAATGTATGGCCCAGTGTGAGAAAGCTGGGTATCCCTCAGAGGTCATGAGTCTTCCAGCAGGACAATGACCCAAAACACACTTCCAAAAACACTATAAAATGGTTTGAGAGAAAGCACTGGAGACTTCTAAGGTTGCCAGCAATAAGTCCAGACCTGAATCCCATAGAACACCTGTGGAGAGATCTCAAAATGGCAGTTTGGAGAAGGCACCCTTCAAATATCAGGGACCTGGAGCAGTTTGCCAAAGAAGAATGGTCTACAATTCCAGAAGAGCACTGTAAGAAACTCATTGATGGTTACCGGAAGCGGTTGTTCGCAGTTATTTTGGCTAAAGGTTGTGCAACCATGTATTAGGCTGAGGGTACCAATACTTTTGGCTGGCCCATTTTTGGAGTTTTGTGTGAAATGATCAAGGATTTGATTTTTGCTTCATTCTCTTTTGTGTTTTTTCCTTGCAAGAAAATCAAATGAAGATAAAAATAGAAAATAATTTGTGATTGCAATCATTTTCAGGAAGACACGGAGTATTATCTGACAGAATTGCAGGGGTGACAACACTTTTGGCCATCACTGTATGCACATGGCGACAAGAAATGCAACCAAAGAAAACAACATAGGGTATAGGGGTTGAAATGAATGCATGCAAGTACATTTCATAATCCATTAATGCTGCCTAAGGAACGGTATGTACACCTGTAATATAGTGCAGACAATGGATGTAGGACTAGTCATCATCATCATCATTAGAAGTTATATGTGACAGTAAAAAATACACTCATTGAGGACAACTCTTAGTTCACACCCCATATATTAATTGTCCATCATGTAATCCTGATAATATGGCGCAATAATCATGCATAACCTATAAAAAGTGCATAGTGCATAGTGAAAATTGCTATGTATGCCTGCAAGTGCAGGTGAAACAACGCCAACGGATAGAAAAGGAATATGCTATCTATGTATCAGAGTGCATAGCCACTGATGGCGAATGGCGATATAATACTGTACCTCAATAAAGGCTGCGGCACCAATCACGCGCGTTTCGCTTGTAGCTTGTTGAAGAGGGGAAGTGCATGTATGCTTGCGCGTCAGTTTTGCCACCCAGACTGCCTTCCTGCTTTGACGCGTCGGGTAGGGGAGCGGCTGGGCATCATATGACGCTGACTTGCAGTGACGTTGTGCAGCATTCATCAGCGGTAGCGCTGCTACAAAGCCGCCATCATGACTGATTTCTTCTATTAACATGCACCTATGAGCAACCATACACGCACGTTCCCATTTGAAGAAGCTACAAGCGAAACGCGCGTGAGTGGTGCCGCAACCTAAATTGAGGTACAGTATTATATCGCCATTCGCCATCAGTCGCTATGCACTCTGATACCTAAATAGCATAAACCTTTTCTATCCGTTGGCATTGTTTCACCTGCACTTGCAGGCATACATTGCTATTTTCACTATGCATGATGCACTGTTATGATTTGGTAGCTGAGGAGTGCAGGTAAAAAGGCAATACACCAGAGCAGTTGGAATCTATGAGATTGCAGTACCCTGACTAACCACCACAACTAGAGGCAGCCGTGGAGCGTTCCTACGTTGGTCCTAGACGCCTCGTCACAGCCTGAGAAACTAACTATACCTAAAGATAGAAAGAGGAAAGCTATCTGCCCCGGAGCAGATCCCCAAAGAACATAGAAAGCCCCAAAAATGTAATGGCGGTTAGACAAGAAGAAATACTGACACAGACAGAAAATAGTATGAGCAAACGTTGGGGCCCAAACTATCTAAATAGAAAAGGATAGGAAGGGCACTTACTGCAATCCCAAAAAACCCTGAAAAGCACCAACTCTACTAATTTCAAAAACACCTGAGATCACACGACCTCTACCACCTAAATTAGTTCTCTGGTGTAACAAAATCAAAACAGCAGCCACTGAAAAAACTGGAAAAAGCAAATGTACAAAACATCAGTGGCTGAACTAAACTGAGAGGGCAAAAGCCCCGGAGGGGACCCTGAAGGCCCCCACAGAAGTGCAGGACAAAATGCAAAAATCAAGCACAAAAACAAAAAGAAGAGAATGTCTTATCTGTTAGCAGGAGATGCAGACACGACAAAGCAGGCTAAAAAGGAAACAGGAATCAAGGATTGAGACCAGAACAATTGATCACCGGCAACCCTGATGGGAAGGCGACTCCCTTAAATGAGACCAGTCAGTAACACCTGATTCCCAATCCTCACAATCTTCACTGGACAGTCCAGTACCGCTTGTAACCACCAGAGGGAGCCTCTGCTCAGAACTCAATTCAAGTCCATTCACAACAGTACCCCCCTTGAGGAGGGGTCACCGAACCCTCACTTGAGCAACCAGGCCGGTCAGGATGAGTTCTATGATACGCACGGATGAGTCTCCTAGCATGGATGTCCGAAGCAAACACCCAAGAATTGTCTTCCTGACCATAACCTCTCCACTTAACCAAATACTGGAGTTTCCGTCTAGAAAAACGAGAATTCAATATTTTCTCAACCACAAACTCCATATTGCCCTCAACCAGAACAGGGTCAGGAGGCAAAGCAGTAGGAACCACTGGCTCAACAAACCTCTTCAACAAGGACTTGTGGAACACGTTATGGATCTTAAATGTCCCTGGATGAAGCAAACGAAAAGAAACAGGATTAAGAATCTCCATGATCTTATAAGGTCCAATGAACCTAGGCTTAAATTTAGGAGATGCCACTCTCATAGGAATATTTTTTGAGGACAACCAGACCAAGTCCCCCACTTTAAACCGAGGACCATCAGTCCTATGCCGGTTAGCAAACCGCTGGGCCCTCTCCTGAGAGAGGGACAACCTCTCCACTACCTGGTCCCAAATCTGCTGCATACGCTCAACAACAGAGTCAACACCTGGACAGGCAGAAGCCTCCGTCTGTCCTGAAGAAAATCGAGGGTGAAACCCAGAATTACAGAAAAATGGAGACATCAAAGTGGCAGAGCTAGCCCTATTATTAAGAGCAAACTCAGCCAAAGGCAAAAAAGAGACCCAGTCATCCTGATCAGCAGACACAAAGCATCTTAGATAAGTCTCCAATGGCTGG
The DNA here is from genome assembly GCA_033576555.1 of Oophaga sylvatica. Taxonomy (NCBI): domain Eukaryota; kingdom Metazoa; phylum Chordata; class Amphibia; order Anura; family Dendrobatidae; genus Oophaga; species Oophaga sylvatica. The sequence continues at coordinate 1,568 of JARQOD010004035.1, read as the reverse complement.
TTTGTTCTCTCAGTTTGACCATTGGTCTGGGGATGAAATGCCGAGGAAGAAAGACAACTGAACACCAAGCTTAGAACAAAAGGTCCTCCAAAATCTGGAAACAAACTGGACTCCTCTGTCAGACACAATGTTCTCAGGAATGCCGTGTAAACGAACCACGTGCTGAAGGAACAAAGGAACCAATTCAGAGGAGGAAGGCAACTTAGGTAATGGCACAAGATGTATCATCTTGGAAAACCTATCACAAATCACCCAGATGACGGTCATTCTCTGAGAAACAGGGAGGTCGGAAATGAAATCCATAGAGATATGGGTCCATGGTCTCTTGGGCACAGGCAATGGCATCAACAAACCACTAGAGCGAGAGCAAGGCTTGGAGCGAGAGCAAGTCCCGCAGGACTGCACAAATTCCCTGACATCATGAGACAAGGTAGGCCACCAAAAGGACCGACTAACCAAGTCTCTGGTACCAAAAATTTCGGGATGACCGGCCAACGCGGAACAATGAATCTCAGACATCACACTCTTTTTCCACTGGTCCGGGACAAACAATTTCCCAACAGGGCAGCGCTCGGGCCTATCCTCCTGACACCCCTCCAGAGCCAGTCTCAAATTGGGCGAGATGGCGGAAAGAACTACACATTCTTTCAAAATAACAGAAGGATCAGATACCTCAGGAGAGTCCGCAAGGAAACTCCTCGAGAGGGCATCCGCCTTAAAATTCTTAGTACCAGGAAGAAAAGAAACCACAAAATTAAAACGTGTGAAAAACAAGGCCCACCTGGCCTGTCTAGGATTAAGTCGCTTGGCAGATTCCAGATAAACCAGATTCTTATGGTCAGTAAGGACTACCACCTGATGTTTGGCTCCCTCCAGCCAATGTCTCCACTCTTCAAAAGCCCACTTCATGGCCAATAACTCCCGATTACCCATGTCATAATTACGTTCAGTAGGAGAAAATTTTCAAGAGAAAAAGGCACAAGGGTTACTTTTAGAGGTCTCTGGATCTCTTTGGGACAAAACGGCACCTGCCCCAATTTCAGAGGCATCAACCTCCACCTGAAATGGCAGAGAAACATCAGGCTGCCGTAGAACAGGAGCAGAAGTGAATCTCTGCTTAAGTTCCTGAAATGCAGAGACTGCCTCAGGAGGCCAATTCACCACATCAGAACCCTTTTTGGTCAAATCAGTTAATGGTTTTACAATAACCAAGAAATTACCAATAAATTTACGATAAAAATTGGCAAAACCCAAAAATCTTTGAAGAGCCTTTAATGAAGTAGGTTGGACCCAATCACAGATGGCCTGAACCTTGACCGGGTCCATTTCAATAACAGATGGGGACAAAATGAATCCCAAAAATGAGATCCTCTGTACGCCAAAAAGACACTTTGATCCCTTCACATACAGAGCATTCTCTCTCAAAATCTGGAATGCAGTTCGAACATGTTTCACATGAGAGTCCCAGTCATTAGAAAAAATCAAGATATCATCCAAATAAACAATCAGAAATTTATCCACAAAATCCCTGAAAATGTCATTCATGAAGGACTGGAAGACAGAAGGAG